>PVHX01004510.1:0-31343 GCA_004024805.1 Geosciurus inauris | reverse complement strand
GTTACTTTCATTCAAACAAATAGAGTCTTTAATTTTCTCAGCACATATCCTTGCTCTGTGCATTAGCAACATTTTGGAGGGTTCTTTTTATTCTTTGATTTGTTGCTGAATATATAGGATTTTGCTAGAAATTTTCTTAGGGTGGATGTCTGAGCCCCTATGTTTGCCTTCTTCCTGTTTCCTTTTTCCTCCTGTAACTGTTGTAATGTTAAAAATGGTTTGGATGCAAAGTGTGATTACATATATGTTGCAGGACCTAAGACTTCTATGTAATAAATTTATCATGTAATAATTTGGGGAATATTTCCTTTTAAGAGGAAACATTCCAGTACTAATTTCCACTAGATAGAAAATTTTAGAACAATCATGTTGTTGGAAATGAGAAGTTCCATTTTTCTTTTATAGTATCTTTTACTTTCCTACAGTTGTCATGAGATCAAGAGGGCAAGATCAGTCAAGGGCTTACCCTAATAGACTCTATTCTGTTGATCATTTCTCGAAGTTTAATAAGGAGGAGAATAAGTGTTTATTATGGAAGGAAGGACCCAAAAGGGAATTGGAGCATCTTGGAAAAATCCTTGAATGTTTTATCATCTGTGGCTTAAGTGGGTTGTCAGTATCCATCCCTTTGGAAGCATCTTAATTCTGAGTGATGTTAGTGGGTCAATGAACAGTCCCCTGGGCCTCCAAGAAGGGGTCAGAGTGTGAGACGTAATAATAGTGTAGGTACTTTAATTACAGTAGTGAATTTTGAATCACATTCACATTTATAATATCCTCAAATGGAACTTGAAATCAGCTCTTGATTATCAAACTTTCTGACTTGGTGCTCCTGCACCTCACAGACCTCATAGAAAGCAGATCCTTTTTGATCTGGAGATTCTGGATGTGTTTCCTTTGACTCCCTTTCTGAGGAACAGCTTTGCCTGAGCCCAAATATACTGGCTTCTCAGGAAATATCTGGCTATTTCTGTTCTTGTGAGGTAGTTACTGCATTTAGGAGATATTGGACCTTTCTCCTATTCCATTAACTCTCCTATTTGCATCTTTAGTCTTAATTTTCTAGTGACTATGTCTGAGATATATAGCTATTTCCTTACAGAGGAAGTATGGCATTAGTGGCTGATATTAAATAATAACCTTATCAAATTGGTTGTACTCATTTGGAATTGATGATATTTTATTAAAATTTCCAAGAGCACTTGGCCTTTAGCTTCATAGCCAATGACCACTCATGTGACCATTGAGTGTGTTTTCCTGATTCAACACAATACAATAACTTTTTCTTTTCGACTTAAAGAAAATGCAGATTTGTAATATGTTTGGGAATCTAAACTTTCACTCTTTCCGTGTCAGTCTGAAGGCTGAGTTGATATACATTGGAAATGTTTAAATATTAAGAACAGGAGAAATTTAACTTTTCTAAAGAAAAAGTTCATGTAGTAGAGTCTGATGATTGCCTGTATCACATATGTATTCCAATCCCAGAGAAATTGTCTTCTGGTAAGGGTTTAGATCTGAGTACAACCTAGGTCTAAACCATCTTTAGGTGCGTTAGGTACAAAAGTTAAATATCTATTAGGAGAATAAGGTAGAAGAGAGAAATTAGTCATGCCTTTTCTACTGTCAGCCTTTGCAGACTTACTCTCTAGCCATTTGCATTCTCCCTTTTGCTTTAGGTTTTGGAGCTTTATGGAGTATATGGAAGCAACTTGCCTTCCAAATTCTGAAAGTTTGGCCAATAAGAAGTCCTGGAAAAGATTAGAGGCAGTAATGAGGAAGTTGGGATATTATGTCCCACTTTTTTTATGTCCCCATTATTATGTAATCTTTCTTCAGGATAACTGAGGTGTCTGTGAAATGTCCCTGCTCCACTCAGGATGGCCTCCTCTAAAGAACCCTCCATCTTGATACCAGAGATTTCTTCCCCATTTCTTCTGGCCTACGGGAGGTAGCAATTTGTAGTTACTAGTCTCGTGACTCTGCATCTCCTTTGTAATTTTCTTACAAATGTTAAGTGTACTGTTTTGTGCAGTGACCCTAAATAATTCAATAGTGTTAACAAACTATAAGTTTTAGTGAAAGGAATATCTGTTTATATCATGTCTCTACCTTTTAGGTAAAAGATAAACTATGCATTTCAGAAAACTGGAATTGTAATACAACAGATGAATAATATGAGTGGTGAGTAACAATGAGAAATAAGAAAGTGCATATTTATAACACTCAAAGCTGATATCCAATTGATATGCATTAACACAATTTCCATCCTGATTGGCTAGGAATCCGTACTTAGAAGTATTTGAAATATCACTCTAGTTACATTGATACATATTATTTATTAATCACTTGGTAAACTGGTTTTCCACATCAAAGTTGGCAGAGAAAAATTTCATTCCAGTCTTGAAAACCTTATAGGAAAACTGGAATACATTTTTAGGGAATGAGAAATCAGTTTATTTAGAACCCAAACAAAATGTACAAAAAGGTGTTTTTCATAAACAAGATTATAAATGATCAGATTATATTACTGCAATTTTAAGGCAATAATTTTATTTTAATTTACTGTGTTCCAGGTTTTTGGAGTGTATTTCAAATTAACTTCAAAGTTTTATCAACTAAATTCAAATAAACTAAATCAACTTGGTTCAGCATTCATTTGCAATAAATGGTACATTTATAAGTAACTGTATATGAACACAATAAGAACATATACATAATAATACCTTTAGCACAATCTTTGCTCTAGCTAACTATGGGCTAATTTCTAGTTATTAGGCAATTTATATATATCTTATTTAATTTTTCACTAAATAAATATTTCTTGTGTAGAATTATATTCCAGGATTTCAGAGAAGGAAATGGGGCTTATATATATTTAGTAATTTGTCTCGAAAAAAAAAAAAAAAGAAAAGAAACATTCAGTTAGCATCAAACTGGGCTTTGCACTGAGACTTCTGTTATTCCAAAGCCCAAGCTCTCAACCATTACAATAAATTGCCTGCCTGAACTTTTCTGTGGTTTAAAGCAAATCTTATGCTTTTGTACAGGGGTGTTCCAAAATTTTGTGATGGTTAATAATCAAAGTGGGAAAGGCTACTTGTCATTGATTTAGTGGATGCTTCTTCCTCAGTGCCATCTGTATTGGTTCAGTAGATAATATTTTTTAAAAATATTTTTATTAGTTGTTGATGGATACTTATTTTATTTATTCATATGTGGTGCTGAGAATTGAACTGAGTGCCTCACACATGCTAGGCACAACCCCAGCCTCTCAGTAGTTATTTTTGTGATGCCTATTAAACATGAGGATGAAGCAGAGTCATCCAAGAATGAACTAAGGAGGTGACTGTAGGAATATATATAGAAAGAAATTATACAAGAGGAATCATAATGAAATTATTGACAGGATTATGTAATTTAAAATTTTTGTGTAGGAGGGAAATTAATTATAATTTGGTCCAATTTCTTCCTTTCTGTAATAATGAAATGAACACCTACATAAGTGGAATAGCCTCCCAAAAGGCACTGTGAGACGTTCAAGTAATTCTCAATACCTGAGATCAGTAAGAAAAGACTCCCAACCATGATTCCATTGAAACATAAACTAACCAGCTGGGTGGGCACACTGGTACACACCTATAATCTCCACATCATAGGAGGCATAGGCAGGAGGATCACAAGTTCAAGGCCAGCCTGGGCAACTAAATGAGACTCTATCTCAAAATAAGACATAAAAAAGGCTAAAGATGTAGCTCAGTGGTAGAGTGCTTACCTAACATGCACAAGCACCTGTGTTTCACCCCAGTAGCTAAATAAGTAAATAAATAGATAAGGTAAAATAAACCAACATATTTTAGTAAAAATGATTTTATCTTTAACATGGGAATAAATATCACATACATGATATCTGAATTTTTCATTGGAATTTTTGTTTAATAAAATTTAGATTCTAAATGAAGCTATGAGCTAATTTTTAAAATGAAGAAAAGAAAAGAAATGGCCCTCTTTTTCTCTCATAGCAGTATTATATGGACATTAATTTTTGTTAAACTATTCAAATATTTTGCCAATTTTCCTTTGATATTAAAATAATTCCTCTTTTGAAGCACCTACCATGTCATCATTCATGTCACTTCTTTTTCTTCAATTGGTAAATGATAGATTCTACATCATTTTAATTTTTAATTTAGTCTGTAATTACACAAACTCAATAATTACATCTGACATCCCATTTGGGGTTTTCATAGAATTCTGTATTTTTGCAAGATTTGAAGTTTTACTTTAAAACTAATTTGAATCATTTGCAATGTAATTGCCAAACATAAAAAAGACTGGCTTGCAGAGATGATGCAGAATGATAAATAGTGTCTATTGTTAAGTGGGTAGATATGTGTAAAAAGAGATTGATTCTTATAACTGATCAGCTATTGGTGAATATTTTTATGTATAACGTTTGTTTCCCCATACCATCTTATTACCAAAAGGATTTACAATATTTTCTTTGGTAGTAAGGATCACTTAAATTTATGAGTCAGGTAATTTTACAAATATTCATTGAGGCCTACTATTTATACAGAGGATATGTATATGCATGTTTGACATGGAGGTCATTGTATATCGAAATAACTATTAAAATGAAAACTTCACTTTATGTTAAAACTCTGAAAACCAAACATGAATTTTCAAAATTCTTGGCAGTATATAACAATGTCTCTTTGAAATTTACCTTTTATTTCTATTTCTTAGCTCAGTTAATAAGCAAAATGCCATAATTTTAGCTACTATCATTAGCTTTTAAAATATACTAACTACAATGTTAAGGTTAGATCAATATTGTTGATACTGGATAACGCATAGCTTTTTGTTTTGTTTTTGTTTGTTTTTGCTTAATTTCAATGTAAATATGTTGGAAGATTTAAATAGCTGTGTTGGTACTAGCAGAAGTTGCTCATACTGTTGTGCTTCACTTGTCCTCTTCCTGAGTTCAGTTAAAAAGAAAAATAAAATTAAGCCCTTCAAAATTCTTGTGCACATCAACTCTTCCTTGAAATCTGTAGGATAGCATTTACTAAATGGAAAGTAGGTTTAAAATCTTGTGTTTGTCTTAAATATATCACAGTGAGTTTCTTAAGAGCTGGAATACAAATGTATTTTGGAGTTTATTGTTTTATTTTTTCTCTTTGGCCTGTTTCAAGGATGTGCATGTGTTTGCATGTGTGTGTGTGTGTGTGTGTGTGTGCCTGAGCACATATACACACACATATACATGTGCTCATATTATTTATAATACACATGTATTTAAACTTCCCTGACTTGTTTTTATTCAAGTCCACTGTTTTGGAAATAAAAGCTGTTTGTCATATAGGTTTGACCATCAAAGAGCATCTTAGATGAAAATGCTGTCCATCTCTATGCTTTGAACTCCCAGTGTTCTGTTGCTTGAGGCATTAATTATTGTACACATTGAAAAGAACATACTTAGCCTTACAGCAAGTTCCTTCCATTTGCACTGGATCAAATTCTCCCCTTCTCATTCCTGCCAACTCCTGAGAGATCTACGAAGTTAATTCCATACTCTGAACAGTGGCTCATAAATACAGGCAGAGAAGGAAGTTAGTAGATCAGAGGTTTCTTCCCAGGACATGACCCACTGTCTAGAGGATACTTAATCATGCATCCTAACTTGGATAATAGAGTTTAGTGTCCACTTCTTTGCTACTTTATCATAAGAATACCCAAGGAAGTATAATAAATTAATTGGATAAAATTACTAATTTTTAAAGTAACCTCATATTTGAGAATAAAGGGATCAGAGGAAAAAAATTAGGGATTTCAGCTTTTCTTTTCTTTTTATGTTTATTTCTGAAATGGCAATTTCTGGTGTTTTAGCCCTTTTCCATCTATTATGAATGGAAGAACATGGAAAACTAGATTTGACTATCAGGGATGTGGGTGGTTCATTCTCTGTGATTAAAATATATACCTATATACATTTTTCCCATCCATGGTATTCTGGATGGGAATAACTTGTGTGTCTAAACAATTTGTGTGTCTATATTGTTTTTTTAACAATATAGAAACAAAAGAAAATGAATCCCTATGAAGTTAAAAGAGCTATCTTGAATTTACTTTTAGAAGTTTGGGCAAAGCAATTTCACATGGAAAAGAGCATCTGATGAGTATCAAGGTGAAATCTTGTACAAGTATATTATACAAAGAAAGGGAGAATAAGTTGCAATGTATCTTTAGACACAGCAGGAATAAAGACATAACTGTAAAACAGATTAAAACTATAAGCTGCTCCAAAATGACTATATTAAATGAAATGGATATAAGACATCAAAGAACACTATAAATCATTGCAATAAAAACTTGGATATGAAGTACTTACACATGGGGAAAGAACTAGAAATAAAAGCAAAAAATAATTTCAGAAGTGAATACTAATGTGTAAGAAATACAAGACTGAATAAACATAAAACATAATGATCATATTAATTATATACTGATGCACAAAATAAATCACCCCAAAATGCAGCAGTGTCAAAACAAGAACAACAACAACAACAACAAACATTTATATTATCTCAAAGTAACTAGGGTCAGAAACTGAGCGTGGTTTATTGGGTGCTCAGATCTCTCACAAGACTGAAATCAACATATTACCTGGCTGAAGACATGTCAATGTTCAATAGGAAAAGGGTCAGCTTTTAACTTATGTATTTATTGCAGTCCTCAGTTACCTGTATGATAGCATTGAAACCTGAATTTAGAATTCCAACTATATTTTTAGTGTATTTCAAAGTAAATAATTCATTTTAAAATTTTGTTAGTGATGTATAGTTTTCCATAATTGTGTTGTTCATTTTGACATATTTTGACATAGTTTGCTCCATTTCAGTCCTTAATAATACCCCTTGCCTCTCCTCCTCCATTCCCCTCCTCGATTCTTTTGTTCTTCCTTCTATTAATTTATTTTTCAGGGCGCATTATATTCATACAGAAAAGTGGAATACATTGTGATATATTCACACATGCACATAGCATAATTTGAGCAATTTCATTCTGTTCCTCCCCTTTCCCATTCTTCCTCCCTCCCCTTTGACCCCTTTCCTCTACTTCACTCTTCTCCATTCAATTTTCAGATTTTCATAAGATCTCTCCCCAATTTTTGTTTTCCTGATTTCTCTCTAGCTTCTGCATATGAAAGAAAACATATTACCCCTGCTTTCTGAGTCTGCTTCATTTAATTTAGCATGATGATTTCCGGTTCCATCCATTTAACAGCATATGACATAATTTCATTCTTCTTTATGGCTGAGTAAAATTGCATCATGTGTACATGCCATATTTTCTTTCTCCATTCATCTATTAGGAGATACCTAAGCTGTTTCTATAACTATTATTTGTTTTGAGTGTGTGTTTTAAAGTTTATCAAGGTGCCACCTAAAACTAAATAAGGTAAACACCTGTGCAGCACATAGTAAGGGCTCAGTAAACATTAGACTATTATGAAAGAGACTGGAAAGGGATCATAAATGGAAATCTTCAAAACTAACTCTAACATTGGAAAATTGTACACAGTTAATGGCATAGTGACTCATGCTAAGACTTTGTGATGTGCAGAAGTGAGGTGAAAATGTTGACAGTGGAGGTATGACTTTGTGCAAGTGATGATGTGTGCCCTGGAGGCAGTGTGAAGAATGGAAACTAATTACTTAGCTCTTCGCTTGACCTTGACATTATTCCATGAAGATGAATGGTGTTTGTCAAAGTCAGGCATTGTCAGCACTCTCTAGCTTTGTGTCAATTTCCAACATTTCAGAAGGATAGATAAATTATAAGCAATAAATAAATTATTTGGGAGTATTTATTTTTTTCTATTTCAAATAAGTCCTTAACATGGTAGTGAATAAGATGTGGATTGCTATTAATAGGTTCTAGTATGTGTTGCTTTCTTATACAATTAATAGGTAACTATGTAACCATCTGCCAGACAGTATTCTTTGCTGAGCTGACATGTACATCACCAATTACTTTGCATAACTAGGTTATAAATAGTCCTTTTATGGAATTATGGTAATGACAAAAATTTAAAGTATATGAATATATACATATCATTATTTCATTGAAATTTGTCCTGAACAAAAAAGAAAGAAAGGTAAATGGTTTTATATATATATATATATATATATATATATATATACACACACACACACACACACATATATATACATATATATATACACACACATATATATAATATATACATATATAATATATATACATATAAAATGTGATCCTTGGGACAAAATTCTAATGTCTCTCTAAATGTCCTACTGTAGTGAACAGAATAGAGGCTAGACATAGAAAGTAACAAACTTTAAGCTTCAGAGAACAGATAACACCAATAAAAAGTTACTTAAACACAGTCAAAATTTTTGGTGCCAGAATAGAGGAAATTAACAGATATAAAGAGGCATATAAGTGAGGTCCATGTTTTATTGTAAGAGGAAAAAGGAAAAAAATGTTTCTCCCCTTAGCAACTGGGTCCTTTTAAAAAGTCCCTGATGATTGGAATTGGTGGGGCTTGAGCACTTGGCTAGGTTATAAAGTAAATTGTTTAAAGACAGTCTAATTTAAATCATGTACATCTTTTTTTCCCTTGCTTCTTTTGCACTATAACTTCATTTTTCTTCCATTTTTTAAACCTTCTCTCTATGGACGTGTGGAAGAAATTAAGCCTTTACATATTGTTCCCAACCTCTACAGTTAGGCAATTCATGTGTTCCCATTTCTCCATCTCTAGATACCACAACAGACATCTATACAAGAATGTTTCAATGGTAAGATGTGAGTTATAAATGAAATTTAAAATGGCTTTCTGCACCAAGGAGAAATAGTTGCTCCAGGTAATCACTGTTCCTGGGGATTGGAAGGAGATCAACATGATGGGCAGATGAGAGTGCCTCTTTGAAAGTTGAAAGTGGATCAGAGCTTTTATTTATCTACAAGCAGTGGGTAGCCCTCACTCATCACAGTTTAACCTTTGACTTCATTTTCTTCTCTAATGTACAAAGATCTCCTCTCACGTGTTTCTCTTGTTTAAAGCTATTAATGCCTCTGGAAAATATTTTGTCCATCACCACTCCTAGAAGATACCCACTTGTCCTTAAGATCTTAACTTATGTCACTAAGGTGTCTTATCATCTTGAACATATATATACATGCATCCTACATATCCATTTCAAATGACTTACTAAAATTGCAATGAATTACTTCATCATATGACTTTTAATTTCATGTATTTTGCCTCTGCCAGGGAATAAGTGTCCTGAGGATACCACAGTGGTACTTGAACCGCAATCTGAGCTCAACAAAATGTTTTTGAATTAATGAAATAGTTAAATGGTATTCATCAGCTCAGTGGCATATAGGAAACTTCCTCCTTGGCAGAGGTACTGCTGCAATAAATGGAAGCAGAATATAGCAGGGAAAAAAACATTTGATTTAAAGCCAGAATATTTGGATTCAAGTGCCAGGTCTGTTCAATTTTTAGCTATGTGCTGGGACCAAGGCACCGTAAGTTTTAGGTCCTTCAACTGTAACCTTCCTCAAACAGCTGTTTTGGATAACTATTTGACTATTCAAATATATAGAGAAAGCTTTTTCAAACAGAAAATGGTATCATATATAATATTGTCTATACAGGGAGAAACCTGCAAACTTTGCAAATATTTCTCAATAACCCAAAATACAATTGATAAAAATGATGATTTTTTGCTACTCTTACAATTCTGTTTAAAAAGCTCAACAAAGAGATAATGACAATAGTCACAAAATCTTCCAAGTTTGCAGTAGCTTCACATTACGCTTACCAAATTTCAGAAAGAATACTGCTGATATCTAAGTGGTTTTTGAGCTTGCCTTCCTGCTTGTCATTTACAATGCCAATATTGAAGGCTAGAAATTAAACTCTGGTCTTAAGTAAAATAGCAAGTTTTAATTCATTTCAAAAAGGAATTATTCAGTATGGTCTTACGCATAACTCTGTGTGAGATGCTGAAGAAGATACTGAAAAAGTGCAACCAACACTGATTTTATGAGAATCTATTTCAAATAAGAAATCAAGAGAGGGCTCTAAGGCAGGTCCAAGATGTTTCCCTACATTCTGCCTCACTCAGCAGAGGAGCCTCAGAGGACACTTGCTGCTTCTGGAATTGCATCCTACAATAGCATTAGTGAAAACCAAGCAATATTGGGTCCTAAGCTCTAGAAAATACAGTTTTCCTTCAGTATCCTGGGGAGGGAGGAAGGATGGGAAAAGGGAGGAACTGTGAAATAAAATTGACCAAATTATGCTATGTACATATAGTGAATATACCACAGTGAATTGTACATTTATTATAGCTCTAAAGCATCAATTCAAAAATAATAAACACATAGAATGAAGACAAACAGAAGAAGAGAAACAGGAGGAGAGAGGTGGAAGGGAAAGTGTTAAGCACTGGCGACTGAAATGGAGCAAATTGTATTCCATTCTTGTATGAATATGTCAAATGAACCCCACCATCATGTATAACTATAATGCACTAAAAACATTAGAAAAGAAAGTTAAACACCAAACTTTCCACAAAAGACTATTACAATTAGTTTAAAAAAAAAAACCCAAACAGATTCATAGCATTGTTTGGTCATGTTTTATTTGTTCTTCATAGCCATGCCAAGGTATTGGCAGGAATTGATAGTCTGCATTTTACAATGGGTGGCCTATTATGAAAAGCTTAGTGGAGTCCCTGCCGTCAACCACACATTTGTGAATATTTAAACAGGAAATAGGATTCTATATCAACTCACTCTGAGTTTTATTCTGCTTTGTTTTTGATCAAGAGATTAACTATGGAAAATACCTTTGACTGTTTATTTGTCTTTGCCTCTCTGGGAAAGTATGTCATGGAACAAAATTTTTCTTCCTGGATCAGGTGGGCTGTGGACAAAATGAAATATCAGCTTGTCTAGCTACTTGGTTCTTTATGTGCACAAGATCCAAATTCACTCAGAATTGGTTAACCAGAAATCTGGTTGGAACCAAGGCACTAGATAGCATTATGAGTTTACACTTGAACTTCTCCATCAACTCCAAATAAGCAACAAAAGAATATTTTTAAAGAATGAGGAAATAATTAAGATAAAAGAAACTCCTAAGAAGAAAACTAGGGCTGAGTATGTGGCTTAGTGATAGAGTGATTACCTAGCATGCATAAGGTTCTGGGTTTGATCCACAGCACCACTCAAGTAGGAGAAAGAGGAGGATAGGGAGGAGGAGGAGAAGTGGGAAGAGGTGAAGAAGGAACTCTCTGTGGACCAGAAAAGGAACAGAACATTGCAGTGATGTGTTATGCCTGCAGTGCTCTCAGTCTGAGGCAGGAAGGACTTTTCTCTCACAGAGTAGTAAGAGCTAAGTTTCAGTGAACATGACAGAAATCCAGAGCCAAGTTAATTGTGTAAAACTTGAGGCAGGTGCAGGGCTCACCAACCTGTAAAATATGATTCAAGGAAAATTATGGCTTCTCCTAGGGATATGGCTTATGTCTGGTACACACAAATGTTAAAGGATGGGACAATCTTATAAGCAGGTTCTAAAGTTAAACTACCATACATTTAGTGACTGATTTTGAGAAAGATCCCTAGTCATAAGAAAACTGGAACCTTGAGCCATTATAAAAGTTGGTCATGGGATGGAGTTCCCTTGGCAACCAGATTGTGTCCCTGAAAGCAGGTAGGACTTCTGTAGAAACCAGATAAAACAAACAAACAAACAGAATTTCCTACATTGAGGGAAGAGGAATGGGCAGAGGCTTGATTAATAGGGTGAGTCTATGTCTTTACCCCATGCAGAGAACCAGGGATGTGATACACTTTGCCTAAGAAACAGCTGTGCAGTTCATGCAGCAGATGAGTTTGTCCATGGGCTGTAGATATTTCCCAGACCTCATCCATAGTCGAAATAAAAAAGATAATCTTCCAGAACTGTGAAGGCCAGAAAGACAAATGTGCCCTTGAGACCAATGAGAGATGATCATTTGGGATATGGACAACTCAAGGGGACACTGAGGAAGGGTCTCAATTCCCCCCAATACACCTTGCCTGGGAACTGGGTAAGCCCCTTAGGCTCAATGCCATACAACATGAAGACTCTGATTTTACTGATTTTCTTTTTCTGCTACTCTGAGGAATCATGGATGTAAACATAAATTATACAGGATTACAGGAAAAAATCATCTATCTTGCTTATTAAGATTAAAACTAGATTCTAATTCAACAAGTCAGTTGAGGAAGATATGATACTGTCCTGCTTTGAGGTTAAAGAAAAGAAGGGTGAATCCCGACAAGCCAACTGCTCAGGAGTAGGAGTACAGGAGGTCCAGCTACTACCTTGAAACTTCTCCTGTCCTGGCTGAGATTTGGCTTTATTTGTTGGTGCTTTTGCTATGCCTCTGGTCCTCTGGCTGGCTGATATTTCTAGAGTGGCAGCTAGGGCAGCAATTTCAGCAATGTCTTCCCTGTGGGACTCTTTCCCTTGTCACAGAGAATCATGTTTCCTACACGTCATTCCTAAGAAGGCCGAGCTTTCCTTCATTAGCCCTTTTCTCATCCTCCTTCCTGAGATAATATAAAGAGAACAATCAATGTAATTCAAATTTGTGGTGTTGTGGAAATTTTACTCAGTACAAGAGTAAAATTAACCAATACTATTTTCATTTAGTATTAATGATCTACCCCGCACCTCTTTCATAAAGAGAAAATTGTCCCAGGGAGCCTATAGGGATTGTTCCTCACTGAGCAATCCCTTGGCCCTCATTATCTCTGCATCACTTATTATGTAATAGTTGGACACGTTCTTAGTAGCTTGTTTGCATGCCTAACTTTCAAAATTCTTGACAGAATAGAGAACAAAAATCTTACTCTTTTATTTCCTCCTTATTCTTAAAATCTATGTATGAGGTATATAATTGAGAGCTCTTCTTCCAAATTCTTTTATGACTCTATCTATCTATCTATCTATCTATCTATCTATCTATCTATCTATCTATCTATCTATCTATCTACCTACCTACCTACCTACCTATCGACAGCCAGTATGAAATGTGCAAAGGGCTGTTGACTTACTGGAGTGTCTTAATCAACAAATTTTAGTAAAAGGGAGGCCTTACCATGAGACCTGAAAAAACTTTTTACTTTTCATTCTCAGCCTCAAAACAGAATTCCCTTTCTTACCCATGTCCAAATTTGCCTGGAAAAGGAGAGCTGGACTCCTGAGGTCCTTGGAGATCTTTTGATATCTCTTTGACAATTTTAACAAAACAACAATAACAATAAGGACAAGATCAGGATCAAAGGAGCTCTGTAAGATTTTTGAAATAGTGAATCATTTTATATTTGTTTTCATAAAAGATGCTCAAATAATCAATTAGAAACATATTGATAAAATATGCTAGAAGCTATAGTTTTAAATATTGTGTTTTTTCTTTCTCTTATGATGTTAAATTACCAGGGAAAAATAAACTTTTGAAAAATCCTCCATATTTGGGGGTAAAAAAGACCATAGTGTTTTTCTCAAGCCTCAGCAGATTTGTGCATATGGGAGAGGGGTGTAAATATTTTCTGTTTGAGGCTGACAGAATGAATTAAATTCAACTGGTCAGAAAACTAGGGGGTGAAGGTTCACGTTTGGAGCTGAGGGTGGAGGTGAAAGTTCTGGTTTCCTGAGACCCTCAGGTAGGGAGCTGGGTCACACAGTACCTGAGTAGTTCACCTGAGCCTTAGCATGTCAGCAATAGGAAGATTGCCTGGAGAGCAGAAGCCCAGATGTCCTGGGTAGTGCAAAGGCCAGGACATTTGGACAATCATGGAAAGGGAAAGATGTTCACCAATAATGACTGGTATGGGTGATTTGTCAACTTTGGCAAGCTGGAACATAGAGCTAGGCCTAGAAAGATAGATTTAGAAATAAAAAGCAACATAAGCATGTGTTTATGTTCACATCTTAAATAAGTAGAAAACAGTGTAAAGTACAGTTATGAAGATCTAGGAACTAATTATATTTTTCAAAAATCCCAGATTTTATAGCTATAGATTTTTATACCTAAGAAGTGTTCATTTCTCAGTTCTCAGTTCCCTGGGAAAATTGAAAAATTTTTTTTCCCTGAATTTAACAATCTGTCTCTGGCTTAACCCATTCAGTCGGATTCACTTTTATTTCTGAAGTTAACTTCCCTGTATGCACTTAAAGATCTTCATTCTTCTTTAAAATGTTTAAGGTCTTAAAATTGAATACCTAATCACTAAGGATCACAGCATATTCATAGCACTTTCTATGCTAAAATCTATGAATTATTTAGAAATAAATTCTGTTATGGTCTGAATGCATCTCCCTCAAATTCCTGTGCTGAAATTTGATCTCTAATGTAATAGCATTCAGACCTGGAGCAGTTTACAGGTATTTTAAGCCCTAATGGTGTAGGCCTTATGAATGGAATTAGTGACCTTATAAAAGAGATGTGAGGGAGACATTAATCCCTTCAGGCATGTAAAGATGCTGCAGGAGGTACCATCTGCTAGAGAAGAGCAAGACTTCTGACACAGAATCCTTCTGCACTTTGATGTTGAACTTCACAGCCTGCACAATTGTGAGATATAAATTTCTGTGGTTTATAAACTACCCAGTCTAAGGTATTTTGTTATAGTGGCAGATACGAGCTAAGATAGAAATCATGCCTGAAACTGCAAAACTTCTAGAAGATAACGTAGGGGAAAAGTTTCATGTTGTTAGTCTTGGTGATAATTCCTTGGCTATGACATCAAAAGCACAGGCAACCCAGGGAGAAGGAGACAAGTGCGACCCAGCAAACCTAAGGGCTTCTGCACAGCCAAGGGAACAGGGATCAGTGAAAAGGCAACCTAGAGAGGAGAAGACAATATTTGCAAACATATATCTGATAGGGGATTAATGCCTGAAATACATAGGGAAATCTTAGAAGCCAAGAGCAAAATTTAAAAATAGCCAAATAAAAAATGGACAAAGTACCTAAATGGAAAATTCTCTTAAATGATGAACAAATGACTGACAGATAAATAAAAAGATGTTCAACTCTGTTAACTATGGTGTGAATGCAAATCAAAACCACAATGTGATATCACTTCATACCTGTACAATTGTCTGATACTAACAAAAACAAAAGATAGCAAGGATATGGAAATTGGAACTTTTGTGTGCTGTTGGAAAATTGTGCACAGCTGTTTCTATTCCTATTTTTATTTAGTATTAACAATAGTATGGAAGTTTCTCAAAAATTTAAAACAGAACTACATATGATGCAGCAAAACCATTTCTGGATACTTATAAAAAATTGAAATTGCAATATTGAAGAGATAGTTTTAATTGAAATATTATTTACAATTATCCAGATGTGGAACATGTCATCCATTGATGGATGGATGACAGAAAGTATGGTATATGAATACAATGGACTATTATTGAGCCTTTAAAAAGAATAAAATCATGCTACATGCAATAATATGTATGAACCTTGAGAATATTCTGGTGAGTGAGGTAAACCTGTGATGGAAGGACAAATAATATATATTTCTACTTATATGAGGTATTTAAAATTGTCAAACGCAGAGAAGCAGAGTAGAATGTTGTTTGTCAGGGATTTGGTGGGGGATGGAGGAAATAAGAAGTTGGTATTCAACTAGTCTAAAGTTTCAATTAGATAAGATGAGTAACGTATAGAGATATGCTGTATTACATTTTGCCTATTGTTAATGATATTGTATACTTAAAGTATTGTTAAGAGGGTAGATTTCATTTGAGATATTCTTAACCCAATTTAAAAAAAAATAAAGACAATAGAGAAGTGGAAACTGTGAATAACAAACAGCCTTGTGTAACTAGGTTGGCATTTTAATATCGTTTCCTTATTATCTCAGTAGACTTTGCTCACCTACTAATTCCTTGTCTCTTTCATGAAGACAAATTGTCTCAGGCAGCTCACAGGAATTTTTTCTCACTGTGAAATCCCCCTGGCCCTTACTATGTATGTTTGACCACATTTTCAGTAGCTTGTTTGTATATTAACTTTTAAAATTCTTGAGGGACAAGAGAACCAAAATCTTACTCTTTCCCATCTCCTTTATTAAACTTGCATGTATGGAATTACAGCATTTTGACTGATAAATTATATAAGCACACTTCATTCCATCGCCATTAACTTCCAAGCCCATTGATTAGCATAAACCTCAACTACATAGAAGAAAAAGCATTTCTGTGATTGATGACAGCCTTTTAAATATTTTCAAGTGCTTTAACTTTTAACTTTCTGTGCTTTAACTTTGCTGGAGAAAGAAGTATATGATGCAGTTCATTGCATTAAAATTTTGCTTAAAATTTTGAAAAATAGTATGACTTTTTTCAGCAATTTAGATTCCTCATGTATGAGATACTGTGTATTTTAAAGTTTGCATCTGTTCTAGTAATGGTCATAAAATGAATTGATAAATGTTTCCTGTTTGTTAGAAGCATTTATTAGAAGTATTTGCTCCTTAAATATTTGGAAAACTAAACCACATGGTTTTGGTATTTTCTTGCGCAAACCTGTTTTCACTCTTAATATTTTTTAATGATTCAAATTTCCTATTTTCCTTTGAATCATTTTTGATTGATTAAAGTTATATCTGGAATTTATACATTTCACCTAAGTTTTTAATACTTTTATATAAGTTCTCCTAGGCTTGGGATACCCAGTGACTTCGTGATGAAGGAATGAAACAATTAATTAATGTTCAGTCCAGCACATAGAATGAATCCTGAAGACATCAACCCATAGTTCAGAATCATAACTGAAACAGAGTAATAACAACATGTAATATTGAACACAGAGTGACACATGTGTGAATATATGAAGCATGAAACTAATACAATGTTGAAAATGAGCAAAACTAGACATATTTAAATACTACATATGTGGTAAAAATGATGAATATAAGAAAAATCACAAATGCAAAATTCAGGCTAATGGCTTACTTGATAGATAACAGGAAGCTTGCATGAGAGAGGAGGAAAGATGGGTTTTAAAAATAAGAGACTGCAGGGCATGGTGGCATAAACCTGTAGTCCCAGAGGCTTGTGAGGCTGAAGCGGGAAGACCATGAGTTCAAAGCCAGCCTCAGCAACTTAGTGAGGCCCTAAGCAACTTAGTGAGACCCTGTCTCTAAATAAAATTTTTAAAAAAGGCAGGGGAGAGCTGAGAATGTGCCCCTAGGTTCCATATCTGGTAACAACAACAAAACAAAAAGAGGGCTGGGAGAGAAACTCTTGTCATGATTACAAGGCCATTTACCAAAATGGAAGGCAGGTTAGCTTATGTTAGAAGTATGGCTATACTTGAATTTTCATTGCTAGATATTATTCTCTCACGTCAATATTGCACAAAATATGTTTCCACTCTACTGTAGAGGGATTTGGGTAGATGTTATAAATAATATTTATTGGTAATTATGACTAACAAATGCACATTTTTAGTTTTTCTTTGCAAGCTAATGTAAAATATAGGATGAAATCAGCATGTTTTGAAACACAATATTTGGTAAAAGAAATTATTCTTTATTTATTCTATGAATAATTAACTTGGAATATTATTGAGTTCTTATTATGTATGAAGGACTGAGTTATGCATGGTAGATTTAAGGAGAAATATGGAGAAATACATTTTAACCTTCTTGAACTCTATAGTTCAGTTAAGGGTTTGGATAAATAGTAGACTGGGTCATAAAATTTAGGTTGGATTCTATAAAATTAATGATACTAAACCCTAATAAGATGGTTGTTTCACCCACTGCAACAACAGGGCCTAGGGAATGAGAAAGTCTCCCTGCAGAAAATAAGGTGAGACAAAGGGAAATAAGCTGAGAAGACAAAAGGCCCTTATATTGTGGGAACACAGAGAACTAATGGAATTAAAAGTAACTCGGTATGAACAGAACATGGAGTTTTCATTGAGAGTAGTAGGGAACCTGGTGAGGAAAAGTAGGGTAGAACATTTAATTTTTATGATATAATCTTAAAATCAAATGATATGCAACAGTAGAAATGAAAGAATTATCAGCTACACACTTCAGCACTGATAAATCTCAAGAACATAATATTCTTCAAAAATGCAAAGCACAGGAGAAATATCACATAACCTCATTTTTATAAAATATATAAACAGGCAGTGTTAAAAAGCATATTACTTTGTAACATACTATAATTTCTTTTTTTATTGCCATTTTGATTATAAAAATAACACATTTTATTTCAAAAATGAACTTGTGTTTTAACTGAAAGATATGCTAAAGACATATCAAAGAAAAAAATTTAATCTTTTTATATCCTCACTTCCCACTCTTCCAATCTCAACAAAGTGATCAACTATTAGGGCTTGCTATTCCAACCTCTCTAAACATGCCTGCACATGTATATAGTGTTTGCACTTTCTGCTATTGTAAAATATTCATGACATGCAAAAGAGTATATGTATGATTTGTCATACACTTTAAAAAGTACAAAAGAAAGAAGCCAAATTTCTCCACACCTCTCAAGCAAAGGGACATACATTAGCAATGTATTTGACTTCTGCCTTTTACCTCTCCCTGAAGCAACCCCTTCTCTTCAAATCAAAGCAGGATCTCACTAAGTTACTTAGGGTATTGCTAAGTTGCTGAGGCTGGCCTCAAACTTACAATCCTTCTGCCTTACCCCTCGAAACTGCTGGGATTACAAGCATGCGCCATCACACCTGGCATGAAATATTATTCTAAAATCTGCTAATGATACTCTTACTTTCCTTTATACCATGTAATCATATGTATGTATCCAAAAACAATGTACTCCCAGTGGCTCAGGAACTGAGGAAGGATTATCACAAGTTCAAAGCCAGCTTCAGCAATTTAGCGAGGCCCTAAAAAAATCAAAAACCAAAAACAAACAAAAAGCAGAAACAATATACTTTCTGTTCTTCTGTAATTCATTTTTTGTACTTCTAATATGTAGTTTAGGAATTTTCCAAATTTGTAGGCCTGAATGTATTCATCAAGATAGAAATGCCTGTTTCACTGTGCTTATAGGTAGATTTTTCATTCCTACTGTTATTTATATGTACTTTATCTTTTCCGTTGATTGATTTTGCTATTTTTAAACTTCATTTGGTTTTTCAATTCTTGACTTTGTATCTCTAAAATATATAATTGTTTCAATATCTGCTTTTATCTTTATTTGTTGGTATTTCTTTGTGGTCCATTACTGATTTTGTGTTTGTTTTTTGTTTTTTTTTTTTTGGTACCGGGGATTAACTCAGGGGCACTCAAACACTGAGCCACATCCCCAGCCCTATTTTGTGTTTTATGTAGACACAAGGTCTCACTGAGTTGCTTAGTGCCTTGCCATTGCTGAGGCTGGCTTTGAATTTGTGATTCTCCTGTCTCAGCCTCCTAAAGTGCTGGGATTACAGGCATGCGCCACCGCGCCTGGTGATTAATTTCTTATGTAAGCCAATCAGATCATTATTTTAATTTTTTTTTAATTTTAATTTTTGCCTTCCTTTCTTTTCCTATGCATCTTTCTTGACAACATTGTACATATTTAACATATATTGTTTGTCTTATCACAGAGTTCTAACTTCTATTGTTATTTTTTCTTAAGTACTTTATTACTTAAAAGTTTTTTTGTTTAAATTTCCAAATGTGCACAGTTTTTAAAGTATTTTTCATTATTGATCTTTAATTTATTTGAGGATGGTCAGAGAATAGGATGTGATGTCAACATTTTAACTCAATAGATTTACGTTATGGTCTAGAACATGTACGATATTCACGCATGTCCCTGTGTGTTTATAAAGAATTTGTACTTACAGTTGGAGGCACTGCTTTGTGTATAGTTCTTAGATACATTTGTTTATTTGTTAACTAAGTTTTTACAATCATTTATATGATTCCGATGATCACTTTTATCTCTCACTCACTGAGATAAAGGTTTTGAATATGATCCTTGATTATGATAGATTTGCAAATTTATCTTTTAATTCAATCATGTCTTTACATATTTTAAGTCTATTCTTTATGTATGATATTTAAAATGTATATATTTCATGCTGGGTATGATGGCGCATGCTTGTAATCCCAGCAGCTTCGGAGGCTAAGGCAGAAGGATTGCAAGTTTGAGGCCAGCCTCAGCAACTTAGCAAGACCTTGCAAGTAACTTAGTGAGATCCTGCTTTAAAATAAAATAAAGTAATAAATAAAAAAGCCTTGGGATGTAATTCTGTGGTAAAAGATCCTAGGTTCAACCTCTAGTACCAAAAATAAATAAGTAAATAAAGAAATGATAAATAAAATGTTCACATTTCCTACTGAACATAGTCTGTTGTTAGGTTGTGACTATCTCTGATAGTATAATCTGTCTTTAGTCTTTTTTTCTGTACTACCAGAGCTATTCCAATTTTCTCTGAGGTACTAATTGCTGGAAATGTCCTTCTAATTTCTTATGTTCAGCCTTTACTTTAGGTGTGTCTTTTAAATCAGCATAGGATTTTATTTCTAATCAAGTATGTCTACTTTCACCTTTGGACTGGACCAATGTAGTATTCTCATTGTTCTAACTATGACCATGTTTGAATTTATATTTTTCCTAAGTTGCTTTGAGCTTTGTATTCTTTCTACTTCCCTCTCCTTTATTTGTATTAATGAGTATGTTTATTATTTCCTTCTCTTTCTCCACTAGTTTAGAAGTACTACCTACATAAATACACACATAAAGTGATTATTTTAGCAATGTCACCTGCATATTCAATTTAATGATGTGAAAATAAATACCATTATCCATCCCTTTAACAATAAGTGGATATCAAAGGCTTTAACTCTGATTACTTTCCTTCTTACTTAAAGACAGCCAATTAATAAAGTTTTAATAATAAACTCAAAAGTTAGATATTATTATTATGATTGTATGTGGTTGCTTTAGTCAGCTTTTTTGCTACTGTGGCTAAAGGACCCAGCCAGAATAATTATAGAGGCAGAAAGTTTTATTTGAAGGCACGCAGTTTCAAAAGCCTTAGTCTATAGAAGGCTGGCTCCATTTCTCAGGGCTCTAGGTGAGGCAGAACATCATAGTGGAAGAGGGTGACAGAGGGAAGCAGTTCACATAATGATCAAAGAGAAGTGAGAGAGACTCCACTCTCCAGATACAAAATATATACCCCATAGACACATCCCAATATCTGATATTTTCTTCTAGTGCCATTTTCTTTATTCAAGAACACTCTGTAAATGTTCTTTCAATACCACCCATTGATTATGTCGTTCTCAGATGCTTATATTTAGTTCAGAAATACATTTATTTATTCTCAGTCTCAAAGAAGTTTTGCTAAACATACAATTCTAGATGGTTGTTTTCTCTAAAAATAAAACATCATCTCTTTATCTTCTGTTTCTACTCTTGCTGACTCTAGATGTCAATTCTTGGTTTACTTTATTGGTAATGATTTTACTCTGTTACTTTAAAGATCTCTTATTAATCGTCTGGCATACTGCATCATCACTGTGATGTGTCTTGGTATGAATATTATTATTATTATTATTATTATTATTTGAATTTTGTGTGGGACTTTGTGGAGATAGCTGGATTTAGAATGTTTATTTAATCAATTACAGAAAATACTGGTACTGTCTCATAGTTCGTCTCTCAAAAATGGTCTCTCATTTATTATTCAGTAGCTTTAATTAGACATACAGGGCTGCTTCTCTTTCAATTTTTCACATCCTTTAATATTTGTTTTATTCTTTCCATCTTTTCCTATCTTTACAATATTTAGGATATTACTTTTTTCAGATCTACCTTCCGGAGAAATACTTTTTTCCCCTTCAGCTGACTTTAATCAGCTATTTAATTTCTTCACACTTGAAAAAAATCAATTTTTCTTTCTTTATCAGAAAGTCCTTGAATTCCCCCTACACATAGCACATAACCCCTTGATAAATCTCTCCTGGAGTTGTGTTGTGTGAATGTATATATACCAAACTGATCAGATTGTTTGTTAACTATAAGGCATATCTGTAATCCTGAACTTTTTTCAAATTATTCTGTAGTTTTAATTCACTAATATTTATATTCCATGTCTTTATTGAATTTCTGTCTCATTTTGCTGAAGCATATCCATAAATAATTTCTGAAAAAAGGTATTTGCATTTAAGAATTCTTTGTATTTCCAAGTTTGATCTCTGGGAATTCCTCATATTCGGATATTTGACCTTCCAGATTATTTCTTTATTTTGTATCTTACCTCTCGTGTATGTTGTGACTCATTTTTTCCTTTTCATCATTTTTTTTAGAGATTTGTAATTTTTAATCTCTCAAACCTTATTTGTGTAATTAAAATTTTATTTTAACTTCTTATTTATCTTTCTTCATGTTTCTGGATATTTGGTTATTCATAATGACTTTTCCTCTTTTAGAGCTTTATTATCTATGGATAATGTGAAGTGTGTCAAGTAGTTTACTGATTAGCTTTTTGAGTAATTTGCCTACTTACCCAAATTTCAACATTGTACCCCGAACTTTGTATTTCCCCAGGATTCTGCAAGGCAGATTATTTATTTCTTTAGCTTTATTCACTTCTATTCTCTGTTCCAGTTTTCTCTGATCTCCTTTATCAGATTCCTGTCTTCCATCTACTTGCGTTCTTGCAAAGATTTCTTAAAATATTCCATCTTTTAATGACATGCCCCTCTCTTCATTTATTTATTACATTGCTATTATTTAGTTGAGTCTCCAAGAAGAGGAGAAAAACAAGTGTAGTTAATAAAATTTTGTCCAAATGGCTCTGTTTATTTTTTAAATATTTATACCATATTCTGTAGTATGAGTATTTATTAGTTGTTTTCAACCACTTTCTACTAGAAATACATATTAACACTATCCACATTTTTAACTACAGTTGTTTGCATATATTTTCATGTTATTCCTCATGTGTACTAGAGGAGAGCATTCAAGATAATGAAATTGTTTTCTTATTTGCTATCTTCTATAAAATTAAGTTGACTAGTAATAAACAAACTGCATTAGCAAAAGATCTTATCAATTCACATTTTTAGCATCATTGTATCAGAGGTTCATCTACCCATAGACCTGCCAGCAGCAGCCATATTTCGCTTTATAATGATTAGCAACTTAACAAAAATGTTTTAATTATTGCTTAAGTTGTTAAAATTGTTAAAATGATATTTAGAAATCTGTTACTATGAATGAGTTTCTTTGCATTTATGTTTTGGACATGACTTTCTCTTCTCTAAGTTTCCTGTTTGTATCCAATGACAACTTTATAATAAGGATATTTGTCTTTCCTGAATAATTCGGATGAACTTTCAAATAGTACATATAATAACTTTTTATTTGTCATATATTTACAGTAAACAATGCTACTTTTTTCCTTAGAAATTTTCTAAGGTATTCTAGATACTAACAGTATATTCTAAAAATGTATAAAAATGAATGGGTTCTAGATATACTGTTAAAACCAAAAGATCTCCTACTCATAAATCTTAAAAATATGTGTTTCTACCAAACATGGTGGTGCATGTGTGTAATCCCAGGGGTTCATGATGCTGAGGATGGATTGCAAGTTCAAAACCAGCTTTAGCAACATAGCAACATCCTAAACAACTTAATGAGAACCTGCCTCAAAATAAATAATAAAAACAGCTGGGAATGTGGCTCAGTGGTTAAGCACTACTAGGTTCATTCTCCAGTACCCCCCCCAAAAATTATTTATTTTTTACTTTTATAATGTAAATATTTTAATTTATTTTTTACTTTTTAAGTTTTTACTTATATAATAATATATATTTTCTATATTTCTTATATAATGTAAAGAAAATAAAGCTTTGTTTTCTAATGAGAGGTCAATTAAATCTTATTATACCAATAATAATCTTATCTCCAGCAAATCTTATTATACCAATCTTCTTACTTCCTATGATCTTAGACTGCTTGTGTCATGTTAAATTTTATATCTAATTTATTCCATTTATCAATTGTGAATTCTTTGAAAACATCTATTGATCTATTTCTGAGCCAATATCATATGGTTTTGAATTTAAGCGCATTATTAGTACCCCAAACCACATCCATCCTTAGTATTCCTTAATTTATAGTGTTCTCGGATATTTAAAGGTATTTACCTGTTGATGTTAACTTTAAATTAATATAAACTGTTTTTTTAAATAAATTTTTTGTAGAATTGTACTTATTTACATATATAAACCATTCATTTAGAGGACTGTTATCTCTGGAAGGACCTCAGCAGCACCTCAAGGAGTTTGCATTTTTTTCTCAAGGTTAGTGGGTTTAAGCACATTTCTTGAGGTCTAAAATTAAAAGGCCTTAATAAACAAGGATATAGATGTATTGGAGTTAGATGGGCTAGACCTATAGCTCAGTGGTTGGTAGAGCACTTGTACTAGTATGCACAAGGACCTGGCTTCAGTCCCCACTACCTCAAAAATAACGAATGAAATAAAATGAAATGAAATTAAAAATAGCACTTCGTTACAGAGTGAAATAAAGATTGAAATAAAGGGGACAAGATCAAGATAGCTCAGTAAAGCAAATGTTGCTTCTTCACATTAAACATGAAGGGGGATAGTGCTCTGCATGAGGAACAAAGCAGTAAGGATAAATATGCAGACAGATATTTTAAATAGAAGGACTTGATGTTGGGCAAGGATTGAATGAAGCACTGGGATTTCTAAATTTCATAATGTATTCACCTCATCTTGTAACCAAAATGCAATACAATATGTATATTGCATGGAATACAATGAAGCACAGAGCACACATTATTATGTAAATTATTATGACTCAAAGGCAAATTAAACATGCAGGATGTAAAACATCACAAATAACTATTTATGTAAATAGAACAGAAAAATAAAATGTATCATAAGATATCATAAATAAAAGACAAAGTGTTTAATTATTTAATAAAAAATATTACAGAATGATGTGAAAAATAGAAATTGCTCCTTTTGTGTGCTTGCTCGTTATAATTATTTTTTGAGTCCATTTCTTGCATATTTACTATGTGCCTGGCACTGTGTCTAACACTTATGATATCATCTCATTACCTTTTCAAAAACCTCCTTTTAAGTGGACTGCTACTAGCATCCTTCTTTTTATTTATTTTCTTACCATTTGAGAAAGCTGCTACTTAGAGATCAATCACTTGCTGAAAGTTGTTTGCTTGCCAGTAAATGACAAAACCAGAATTGATGTGCAAGGTAACACCAAACAACTTGCTTAAATGTTTCTTTTTTTGTATTCTTCATAGTACTGTGTATATTTTCAGTACCAGTTGTCAATTAATAAATAACATCTTTTGATGCCTCATAGAATGGAAAAGAATTATAGGATAGAAAAGATATTTAAAAACAAAACGGAACACACAAAATCAAAACAACATTATTTTGAAGACCATACAATGTAAAGAAACTCTAACAACTACGATTAATAAAAGCCACTGATAGTCACAGAAAGTTCACAGGAAATATAATGGTTATAGATTAAAATCCATGAACCTACATTTATCTTCATGTACTAACTACATCTAAAGAGAAAGATAATGTTCCTTTGGTCACAAAAAATTTGGTTACAAATGTGGATGCCTTCATCTTTAACCATAAAATCTATTAATGTTCCTCTTTGTTTGAGGTTATTTGGGTCATGTGGAGAGTCCAACATATAAGTGACAATTTCTTTCACTCATGATTTTTTTTTTTGTATAATTATGAACTAACTTCTACAGGGTGCATTTCAGTACAACTGAGCCTCAAAAGTCCATCTGATGTTATGCTTAATGACCTATTTCACCTTTGAATAAATATAGATGAAATAAGTTTCAGAGAACAGGGTTATTTAAGGAAGCAAACATATTAAATATAGCAGAGAGTATGATGGTGAAGCTGAGAATTTAGGGAAATCATCTAGTTTGTGCACATTTACAGAAACAAGGCCCTATGGTCAGCTTTTCAATTAGAATAAGCTGGAAACCAAAGTTGTGCTGAGTGCTGTCAGCACAATTAGCATTTGTATTTTCAGTAGTAGTCCAGACCCCATGAATAGTGCCAGCATCATTTAAGATAAACCTGCTAGTCAGTTAATTTGTGCTAAAAATAGTTAACTAAAGAAGAGCAATTTCTCATTTTGACATGTAGTCAAGTGCCTTCTAATACAGGGTGATGGGTTTTTGGCAGTGAAAGTGGTAAGAAAAAGTGTTCCACTGTGAAAACCCATTCAACTGGGTTCAGCATGTAGGAGAAAATAAAAGGGTTTATTACAAGAGTGAGTCAGGCATTGTGGCAGAGGACTTTTGACTGCATAGAACGACCCTATATTTCAATTCCAGCTCTGCCTTTTACAGCTGAATGAGAACATTTGAAAACTATATTAGTTTTAGTTTTCCCACCAGAAATTGGTGTAATAAAACATCTGTATGGTAGTGTTATTATAAAGAAAATACCAAAGCAATACTTGCATATAGTACCAATAAATATTGGCTTCCATCTTTTCTTTATCCTTCTTATCAGTATCTTTGTCTCTCCATTTTATGTAACTGCAATGAGAAAGATGATATTCAAATTGCATCAAGGTATTCTTCCTCTTGCTCCTTGGGCTGGCTCTAATTCTTTATCAGTAACTTTTGCTACATACTCCCCAACCCCAGCACTTCTGTCTTTTGCTAATCCTGCCATTTTCCAGAATTCATCTCATGATCATCTACTTGTCCTATCCAATTCTACATTAGTACTTTTGTCAGATAAACTTTTGTAACCACAAGTTTATGGGTAAAAAATAGATTTATTTAATGTTTTGGTATAGTAAATAGTTTACATTTTGATCATGACTAATTTTTTAACTCAAAAGCTCTGAAGAATACGGTCCTCATTGCTTTTAGCTTCTGGAACTAGGAAGGCTTTGACATCCAAGGAGACTACTTATAAATGTTCTAACTGGATTTCCAGACTGGGAAATCGCTCAGTCTGACAGAAAAGGAAGAGCTAATGAAACCTTTTCATGGCTAATGAATGTTGACAATGCAACATGGATTGGAAAAAAAAAATTCAGAATAGCCATTAAGAGAGGGACATTCTAGCCCTCACTCTGCCCATATTTTATTGTGTGACTTTGAGCAGTTTTCACCAAAAGGAAAAACACACATTTGGATTCAAGGATTCCTAAAATATTAATTGATATTTTTTATAACCCCATAAGTAATTTTATTTTTTAGAATTAATTTTATTTTACATAAAAGACAAAATAGCAGGTACAATCAGTGTTCTAAGCATTATATACATGTGAACTTTGGGATGGGCTGAAGCTCAGTGGTAGGGAACTTCTCTAGCATGCACAGAGCTCTGGGTTCCATCCCCAGCACTACAAATAAATAAGTAAATGAACAAATTAATAACTAACTAAATAAATAATATGAATTTATTCCTCATAACAGCTCTACAAAGCCAGCAATATAATTATTTTTGTTTTGAATGGGGGAACTGAGGCCTAGAGAACTGGGTCACACTGCTTTGTAAGAGGTAGGATCAGGATTTGAAAATAATGGATTGACCTCCAGCATCTCTCTCCTTATTCACTGTAAATGGTTTCACTTAAATCCAAAACATTTATATATCTCATCATACATTTTAGATATATAGTCTCAAGCAACATATTCCTACATGGCACTGAAAAGGACATTTTTAATCAGTTTTTTCACTTTCCTGGTAAGCCAGTGTCTGGATCCTCCTGTGACCCTAGGTAGCTATCAATTCTGAAAGGAACAGCTGCAATTCTTTAGCTGTTCTCCTCAACCCGTATGTCTGACCCTTAGTCTTCTTTACTGAAAAGTTGATTTAAAACACTTAAAAGTAATTGACCTATCTTTTACAAGATTGCAAATGTCAATTTGCAGGCTAATAGTTAAAGGTTTTTTGTTTTGTTTTGTTTTTGTTTGGTTTTACTTTTTAAAGAATAAAGGTTTTGGATAATAAAGCCTATTTTTTTAAAAAGTGCCTTTGAAATGAACTTTAGTAGCAGATGATTCTCTTTCAGAGAGGTATTTTTTAAAAATGCCTCCTATGAAGCAAAATTCCTGTTTGGCATTTACCCTTTTGGAGGATGCTGTGCTGTTCCATGTCACCAAGAGCCAAAATTGCCCTGTGTGGTGGTTGCCTGTGGTTATTTATTTTTAATGTGACCCTTGCTTCTCTGTGTAGGATCCAAAGAGTTCTCTGGACCTGCTCCTCAAAATGTTTTAGTGCATGATGATAACAGAGAAGAGGGACAGTGGTATCATCCAAAGGCCTTTGCTCAATCTTGTTACTTTCAAAAGCTCTCTGGCCCTCAGTTTACTGATTTTACTGATTTTTGAATAATGACCTCAAAATCAAGGTACTCTGAGGATTAAGAGAGATTACATACATAAATTTCTTAGTATCTGAAACAGTTCAGGTAAAGAGATATACAGTAATTTTTTTATTGGGGACAAGTGTTTCTTAGTGTCTTCTGTATTTCCTTCCATGTGTAGAAAACAGTGATGATCCTGTTTTCTTTCTACCCCTTTACTTCTTTGACTCTACATGTATTGGACTAACTTCATCTGAATCCTAAATTTATGGTGAATAATCTGGACATGGTCTGTTCAACACCTCTCTTTTCTATTTAGAAAGAAGCTGCAAAATGGGGGCAGATCCTCCCTTGCATAGGAGTCACTGAAGAGCTAAATTGTCAGGTGGGTAAGTGTGTCAGCATTAAGCTTGATGATGGTCTTCAATTACCATAATTAGCAATAAAGCCATAACATGCTGATCTGCTTAGAATTTTATTTTTCAATTGCTTCAAACTCTGACAAGTTTTATTTAAACCTTCGAAAACAGTGTTTTGAAATTTACAGTTTTGTTGTGGAACTCAAATTTCATAATAAATGAATATGAAATGTGTATAAATTTGCATGTATATGATCATATGCATTTTTTGGTCTAGCAATATATTTTATTACTAAAACTCAGTTCTTGAAAGTAGAAATCATAATGGAAGTGTAGAGTCAAAGAAGTAAAGTAGTAGAAAGAAACCAGGATCATCACTGTGTTTCCTCCACATGGAAGGAAATACAGAAGACACTAATCAACACTTGTCCCCAACAATTACCCACATTTTCTTCAGGTAAGAAACATGAGGCTTAAAAGAATAAGATGGTTTACTCAAAAATAGATTTTTGACTATCTCTAGACTGTAACATCTCTTTCCCTTACATAATAGTTGCCGTTCTGTTTTAAATATGCTTATTAAACATAATCTAGTTTCTTCATTTTACACTTGTATGAATTCTATTAGATATAATTTTTATATCAGCAAAATCTGCTGGATGACATAATTAACTCTTACAAATTATGTTTTGCCATTTTTTCAGTCAAGAGGTATCTGGTTGGCATTTTAAACTGCAGTTGAACTCTTTAGTGCTCAAAATAACTGACTCTTGGAAAAATAAAGCCTTTCTATTATTTTAAGAACAAAAGTTGAACCTTATCAAAAGAAGTTAAGCATGTCAAGTTGCCTCTTGGTTGTAAGAATCTAAATGTAGTCAACAATTAATAATTATCTACTTTTTATACTATAGCCAGAGAATCTCACGTCCAAAATATCAACCAATAAACTTACTGTTTAAGAGATTGATGCTGCCCAAAATTCTCTGTTTATTTCATAGAACTTAATCATAACTTATAAAACATATATTTTCTGTTCTATGTCTTCCATGAGGATGTAAGTTTGATTAGAACATAAATCATATTTGTACAGTTCATACTTATGTTCAAGCATATTTTCTAGAAAACAAATATATGGTTAGTTGAAAAAATATGTGAATATTTTTTTATATTGTTTTATATTTTTTATATTTTTATACTGTTTTATACCGTTTTACATAAATGACTTCTTGATCTTTAGAAGATCTGGAGGTACTGAACACTGCAGACAGTTTTAATTTCCTCCCTTAGATATCAGAGTTGGGCACTGGTTGGGACATATGGCCTGTCTCTATTACCACTCACTCTACTTGTCTTCCAGCATACAGTCTTTTGTTGTTTCACTTTCTTTTTCCATTTCTTAGCATGGTGACTGTCATGTTGGGAAATAATTCACTAATGCCCAAAAGCAAGTGTTTAGAGATATTTGACACAAGTTAGTAAAATTTATTGAATTTCTATAATATTCTAGGCACTAGAAATAACATTGTGCATCAATATTCATACAATGCTTTAAAAAGTAGAAAAATAATGAAGACCAGAATAGTTTTTCCACTTTTTAAACACAAAGTTCAAAAAAAGTTGAGTAACTTTTCCCAGGTTCCATAACCTTTTGTTCCTACTTGCTTGTTCATTCTTCATTATGAGCAGGAAACTACATAAATGTAACAAGTTGATTAAAAGCGTTGGCGTTGGGGTTCACATGGTTGGACATGCACTCTAGCTGGCATCTTACTTCTTGCCCTATGAGCCCTCTGAACATGTTTCTTCACCTGTGCATTGGGGAAATTGTTCTCTCATCATGGCCTATTGTAGTGGGTCTTAGTGTCAACATTTATGTTGAAAATTGAATTCCTGTGGGGTCATTCTGCTAGAATGTCAGTACTCATCTGAAAACATAGCACCCTCACTGCAGTTTCTAAGAATTCAATTTCTTTCTACACAGATAGCTTCTTGCAGGCTTCCATTTCTATGAAACTTTCCCCTAACAATGCTTGTGGCTTTTTACCTTGCCAGAAGCTCTCTTGTGCGTGGTTATTCTCGTTCCCATTTCAGCAAACCATCCACAGGCATTTTGATACACCAATTTCTGCACATAGTTCTTTCCTTAGAATGTCCTTTTATGCTTCTGTCCTTAGCAATATATAAAAATTCCTTGCCAGCCAAGCTTTAATCTTCATGCTACACCAACAGCCCTGCCTACCAGACTCAATATCATTATAAAATATCTCATTGTCAAGGAGTAATATTTTATAGCTTCTTGAGACTTTTCCAAATTTCTATTGCATTTTTCTGCCCTTGAAACATTCAGAGCATATAAATATCATCCTAGAATAATCAATAAATATGCAAAACTTTTACTGGGCATGAAGTGAATACTATTTCCCTCACTCAACCATGATTTTTGATTAAATGATCATTTTCTTCCTAAGATCTATAACATAGGAATGAGTAAG
>PVHX01004509.1:0-124762 GCA_004024805.1 Geosciurus inauris | reverse complement strand
GTGGTACATATACACAATGGAATATTATTCAGCAATAAAAGAGAATAAAATTATGGCATTTGCAGGCAAATGGATGGAACTGGAAAGCATTATGCTAAGTGAAGTAAGCCAATCCCAAAAAACCAAATGCCAAATGTTCTCTCTGATTAGTGGATGCTGATGAATAAGGGAGGTGGGAATGGGAAACATAAGAGAAATAGAGAAACACTGGAAGCGACATGGGGGAGGCAGGGGGCAGGAAAGGGGAATGGGTATAGTAAAGATGGTTGATAAAAAATATATATATATATATACTGTTCATTGAAAGTGCATATAAAGGTGTTTAATATGAAGAATGTAATCTGCTTATAATTTTGTGCAAAGTTAGAAAAATTATGATTGTAACAATTTTTTTCTATTTGCCTCAACAAATGTTTTCAGTGAACAGTGTGTACAGCTTCTAAAAATTTGTTTTTTTCTGTTATGTTTGATAACATGTATTAAAATGTAACTTTTGAGAAAAAAAAAATGGCCCACTAACTTTCCTCTCTCCTACAACTGTGATACAGCAGGCAATTGTATAGGAATTATAGAACAAATAAGTACTTCGATGATGGAATGATAAATGAATGATGTTATGGAAAGAATTTCTAACTGCATAAAAGATTACATGATATCACTTTTAAATTTTCTTCCAAATTTAAAAAAAACTGATTATATTTCCATTCATTCAAGGAAATCATTGAGAATTAGGCCACCTGTTATTCTGCTTTGTATTATAGTTACATTTGTAATTTTCTAATCTCCCTCTGAAACTGAGAATTCATCAAGGAGAGAGAATTTAAATGCCACCCTCTCCTATGCTGGCACGGCGCCTGATAGTTAGTAGGTACACAGTAAATATTTCAATTAAATTGGATTACATTGAACTGAATCATTCCATAGTTTAGGTATTTCAAAAGGACCTCCCATACCTCTCTAGTCTACTAATAATGAGCTGCTTTACTATTTATCATATTTTTCATAATTGTTTTAATGCATTGTATTGATTTTTGCATGATGTTTTTAATAAAAATCCTTTCTGAAGTCTCTCAGAGCCAACTGCCAGTAATGTTAAAATAGAAGTCTATTTGAGAGTTATTTTTCTTTTAATTAATTGAATAGTGACTAAATTACTGAAAAAAAATCAGACTGTCTAAATGGGAAAATACAAACTTTAAAAAAAATCACATGGGCTCCACTAATTTCCATTTGCTGAGTACATTACTGTTTATAAAACACAGACTATTTCATGATGTTTAAACAACCTGAGCTGCATAAGACGTCACTGTGAATCTCATTTAATGATCCAGAGTTAATACTGGCACATACTCACATAGTGTTTACTATGCCATGTAGTAGTCACCATTACATGTTTTAAATATGTGAACCCAATATTCTTAATAATCCCAAGAGGTAGGTACCATTACTTCCACCCCTATGATGCTAGACAATGAAGCCTGCCCAAGGCCAGAAAGCCAAAGTCACAGAGGTAGTCAGTCTAGAGCCGAAACTCAAACCAGATCTGTTAAGCCCAGAATGTGTTGCCCCACCTCAGCTCTCCCTAGATCACCAGACTGATTATTGATTGTACACGAAACCCTTACGTGAAGAACTAGACCTGTGAATGGGCTTGATTGGTGTTTCCGCCTAGAGTATCAAGCTTGAAAGCCTCAGATCGACAATCCTCTTCACTGTTAGGTCATCTTAAAATCAGTGTAAATTCTTTCATCTGCCATGTTTGTGTAGGAATTATTGTTTTGTCAGCCACAGGCAGAGTCTGAGCCAAAGTTAGCATGGCAACCTTGAAAACGCAGAAGAGCAGAAGGAGGCCAGGCCTGGCCTCTAACAAGAGGACATTGACCTGTGGCCTTCAGTAGTCCACTCACCCAGGGCCTCTGATCCCCTGGCATTCTAGCACTTAATTTCAAATGATTCAGCAATTTTAACTGAAAGGCATTTTAGTCTTTTTTTTTTTTTTTGTAAAAACACCAAAAAAAAATTTTAGATTCAGTACTATTCTATCTTCATGAGACCATTGGAAGCCTAAAATATTTCCCAGCAAGATCCATTTGGTCAGCTATTAATATACTTTATTATTTTTCTACTATGGCAAGAACCTAGCTGTTCCTCTAGTTGATACTTCTCTTAGATGAAAAAAAAAGAAATCATTATCACTTTAGGCATCAAAAGTCCTACTTTTCCTCAAATGAACAGAAAACGGAAGCAAAAGCAGGCTTTGCTATGTGAAATATCCAAACTGAATATGTAGGTTGCATCATGATTCTGTTGTCCCATCTATAAAACTGAATTAAAAGTCAGAAAAGACAAGTTACCCAACTGCCCATTCAACTGATCTTGAGTAACACAGACATATAAAGTTCTCAGGATAAGTGACCTCTATTTTATTTTAGTTTCATTTTGATATTCAAATGAAGAGCACAAATCTTACATAATTAGAATCTTTAAAAAAAATATCTTCCAAGCACTCGATACCTGAGATGCATTTTCCTATTGCCAGTCTTCCTCCGCTAGGACGCAGATTCCATGACTCCAGTGAAGTCATGGCTGGTTCCCTGGAGACTAGAATTCTGGCACAGTAGACCCTTAAATAGGAAGGGAGGGAGGGAGGGAGGGAGGGAGAAAAGAAGGAAGGAAGAAGGGAGGGAGGGAGGGAGGGAGGGAGGAAGGGAAAAGAGAGAGAGAGGAGGAGAGAAGGAAGGAAGGGAGGAAGGGAGGAAGGGAGGAAGGGAGGAAGGGAGGGAGGATAAATGAGTGAATGAACAGATGACCTTTTCCATGAAGCCTTTTCTGCCCTCTTCCTCTCCTCGGATCCAAGATGTTTTCAGTAACAGAAGAGTGGTACTCATTATCTCAACTAGAAATGCACTTCCAGATACATGTGGCCTGATTTATGGTAAGCATCCATCTCTCCAACTTCTCATATTAGGCCAAGCACTCAGGGAGTGTTGATTTTATCTTGATTTTTTTTCTTTCTAACCAAATTATTAGAGAATGAGGGAGATCACTGAGGATCTTGGGATGGAGTGGGGTGAGGGTTAAGATGGAGGGCAAGGCAGAGGAAAATACAGAGAAAGAAGGAGCGTACCAATCCCTTTGCCTCCAACCAAAGGCCTCAGCTGATCCCGTTGTTGCCGCTTTGCTTGCCCAGAGGAGTGCAGTTTTGCTGCCTGGGACTGACTCCCACTCCTCAGAGCCCCACTGATGGACAACCACCCAGAGTGGACTGCTCAGGGCCTCCTACTGTCCTCATCCCCCCAAAGAGGTCCTTGGAATAAGAGAAGCCACAGTGTAGTCAAAACCAATCAGAGGGAGCTTGTAAAACTCCTTTCCAAGCGTCGCTTTCTGGAATCAATCATCCTTGCCCTGTCCCCCTGTGTCTCCATTTGCCCTTTGATCCCGGGGCCTTGGCTGGGTCTTCAGCTGGTTCACGTGTCAGGGCGGCCTGACCTAACAGTCACTGTGGCATCCCAAGAATTCTGCCTGATCCCTCGGAGCTCCTGGGGCAACGGGCTTCTGAGTTGCTCTCTGTGGGCCAGAGAAGAAACCTAACCCACGAACAAAACTTCTGGAAAATGGGACGCTGTGACCCACTCATACCAGGCCCCTGGGCCCCTGGAGATCCTCGGCTTCAATGGACACTTTCACTGTGGATCCGGGGCAAACACACTTTCTAAGGCCAAGGACAAGGTTATTACTGCAAGGGCAGGTGGGCGTGGGGCTGGAAGTGGGTTGGAGATGAACCCAGAAGCAAGGCAGAAGTGAAAGAAACTGGGGAAAGGAAAATAGGGCTTTTTTAAAAGAAAATAAAGCAAAACAGAAGAGAGGGATGAAAAGACACCCAGCAGCCTCCAAGTTCTACCAGCTGAGGCTACTTTCAGCTCTCCTTCCATCTCCATCTCCATCTTTCCACAGTTGCCCTCCCACAGCACTTGCATCCCCTCCCCCATGGCTCATCTCCTTCCACAGCCAGACTGCCTCCCTCTGCCAGCACCCCCGTGAAGGTGACATCTCTTTACAGGTCAGATCCAAGCAGGTCCAGGTCTGGACCTTGGAGCTCTTGCCTACAATGAGACCCGCAAGCAGGCCAGGGCACATGCTCAATTAAGGGAAGGCTTTCGTTCCAAGAAGGCCACCCACCCTGGCAAAGTTCCAAGTGCTCCAAATCCTCCTCTTCTCACTCCCCCACCCCAGCTTTGATGCTCTGATTATCCTGTTCTCAGATCAATAGCCCATCTGCTCCTTGGAGTAGTCTAAGCCATCCTGCGCTAAATTAAAACAGATAGGATCAATCTGCGGTTAATTTCTCTCAACCAAACAATTTATCTCTCTTTTGGATGCTCTTAGAGGGTGAATTATATAACCCTGACACACCATTAGGCCTCTCTCTCACCAAAGAAAGCCCTGCTACAATGACTGCCGGCTCTCTTTATTAGCAGCTAGCAGTGCGACAACGGCAGAGATTTATCTTGAGAGTGTTGTGCACATGCGGCTTGGACTGGGCACAGGCTACCAGGGCCCCGGGAGGGAAAAAGACTCAGGACATCAGTGCATGTTAATTATCATGGAGGAGGAGTAAGCCCAAATTTGATACACTGAACATGAGCTCCTATTTCTGAAGAATTTATTGTCAGGATTGAGGATTCATTCTTTTCTCTTTCTAAGGTAAAAGCTAGGCCACCTGGTACCAAAATGTCAAAGAAAACCTAGGTAAATCCAAGCTGATATAAACCGGGGATAAGGGTGGGAGGAGATATATTAATAACAATAGATGATATATATTAGGCACTTGCTGTATGATAACCCATTTGATGCTGAATGCTGTGAAAACTAAAGCTTAAAAGAAATCACAAAATACAGAAGAAAACAGTCAGGACTAATCACCATAAGGTATGTAGAGGAAGAATCCCAGAAGACTTACTTTAATCTGAAAGAGCTGATGTCCCAAGCTTCTGAGGGATTCCACCATGCAAAAGCAGCAGACTCACATATCTTTAGCTCGCTAAACCCTTTCTATGACACTGTAAGTCAAGGGTGAACTCCTGGAACATCAGAGTATGTAGTTGCTGCCTCATGACCACAACCAATAGCTGTGACAGTTGTTAAATGTTTTATTACTTCTGGTAAGGCCAGGATTTATTCCAGGGGATGCCTAACTCCCAAACTCAGACTCAACCAGAATGCATTCATTCCTGAGAATAAAGAGCTTGATTTTCTCCAAACTGAGAAAATCTGGAGGCTGTCAAGGAAGAGAGGAGGACAGATCTGATCGAACATCCATATGATCAATCTGTCCCACCAGCAGTTCAGCTCTAGGAAAATCCTTGCTGCAGTAGGATGAGAAGAAAAAATGACCAATGCCAACTGACCATTCACCATATGTCTAGCACTGTTTGAGCACTTACAATTTCATTGTAGCCTCATGGGAAATACACTATGGTGGGATCTGATGAAGAAAATGGGTGAAGAGAGAAATCCAGAGGAAGAAAGGTATTATTAGCCAGATGCACAAAGAGGAATAACCTGCCCAAGTCACAAGGTTGATAGATGGGAGCCAGGATTCAAACCCAGGCAGTCCAGCTTCAGAGCCCAGACTAGTTCACCATAGTGTTTTCCAGGAAGAGGAAGGAAAGGGGAAAGAAAGAACCTCATGGAGTAAAAGAACAGGCAAGTGAGTCATCTCAAACAATCGCTCCTTGGATCCAACATCAAGGTTGCTTGTGTTTGCCACAGAGACATGTGCAGCAGTAACCATCCTGGAGGTAGTAAAGCATCCCATCTCAACAGGCAAAATTCTTGAGGTTCCGGGATGATCCCCAGATTCTGCAAATAATTGTTCCAATACTGCCACAGGTATTTCCATGCTCAGAGTCCATTCCTCCTCATTCTGAAGATAACACCTTAAAGTCAAGTTGATGTACCAATCCTTCCACACCTCAGTAATAGGACCAAGTTCCACCCAATGAGAGTGTTTCTCTCCCTGCTTGGTTTAGGGTATGTGAATGGGATGTGAATTCCTGGAGGCATCATTTCAAATGTCCTGGAATTATCAGTTAAGAAAGTCTCTTTCGCCAGTCATGGTGGTGCACACCTATAATCCCAGAGACTCGGGAGGCTGAGGCTAGATCATCACAAGTGCAAATCCAGGCTCAGTAACTTAGCAAGACCCTAAGCAACTGAGCAAGACCCTGTTTCAAAATAAAATTTTAAAAGGCTGGGAATGAGTCTCAGTGGTTTAGTGCCCCTGGGTTCAATCTCTGGTGCAAAAAAAAAAATGTCTCTCTTTACATTAAAAGACACTGAGCTGGATTTTGTCACTGAAGCTAGAAATAGTCCCATAACAGCTATATAATTACAGAAAGAAAAGTTAAGAACAACCAAGAATTAAGATCTTCTGTGATCTAGAAACTAAGCTCAAAACTACATGGGGACAAACACTGCTTAGGAGCCATCCCGATGAATCATGATTTGACTTTTGTTTATCTTCTGGCCAACTTACCAAGCTGTTCTAGGGCAAGAAACACCCTTCATAACCCTCAGAAATGATAAGATAGCCTTAAATTAGCAACTTTGAAAAAGAAGATCTTAATTTTTGGTTGTTCTTAACTTTTCTTTCTGTAATTATATATTCAGCAGCAAAAGTGACAGAGACCTTGTTATGGGTAGAAAGGAAGAGAGGGTAGCAGAGACAGAGCTCATGAATTAGCACCAGATAGCAGTAGCATTCTGGGAGAAGTCAAAGATGCTTTCTAGGTGTGCAGTACTACCCTGACCAGTCAGATCACTAAGGAAAACAGAGCCACGCTCGTTACATTGACAGAGAGAATATAATTTGGGAAATTGGTTAAAACCTTCTCAGAGAATTGCAAATAAGAAATGGCAATGTTGAAATAATACAATGAAGTCAGCTCTACACAGCTACTGTGGGTTGAGTACAGAGAGGAGGTTGGGGTCCTCAGAAGAGAGAAGCCCTGCAAAGTGTCTCCAAGGAGCTGGGACCCAGACCCTCTAAGGAGAGGTAGCTGTCAAGTTTGCAAGAAGAGCCCAGTACAACAGATTCCAGTCCTCTCAGGGAGGATGTTGCAGGCTCCCTCTGAGGAGCATAATCAAAGATATGGAAAGAAGCTGGAAACTGGAATTAACTGTGTTTTAGTCAATATTTTTGCTGCTGTGACTAAAAGACCCAACCAGAACAATTGTAGAGGAGGAAAAGTTTATTTGGCACTCACGGTTTCAGAGGTCTCAGTCCATAGACAGCCGGCTCTATTCCTCAAAGGCTCACATGATGATCAGTGAGCAGAGAGAGAGTCCACTTGCCGGATACAAATACATACCCCAAAGCCACACCCCTGATGCCCCACCTCCTCCAGCCACCTGCCTTCAGTTATCACTCAATCTCATCTCGCGATTAATTCACTAATTGGGCAATCATTTCTTCTCTGAACCTTCTTGCATTATCTCACATGAGAGCTGTTGGCAGACACCTCACATCCAAACCCTAAAAAACTGCTGCTACTGAGATGAAGCACATCCCTGAAGTGGTCCTGACAAAGGAGTCTCAGCTCCCTCTTGCCTTCTGGTTTCTCTCTAGTGCCCCTACAGAAAGAAAAGAACAGGGAGCCACTAGCAAAAAGGCAAGAGAACATGTGGAGTCTAACCCCATAGCACTGCAAAGCCAAATATTATACTATGGGTTTGGAGCTGAGAGACAATAGAATGAAAATCAACATATACCTTCCCATCCAAAGTAGTCTTTAAGGCCACTTTGCATAATTGTTCTGAAAGTCATTCACCACATACTACTAGCAATGACTTACATTCATGGAGTACTTGATCTGTGTACTGTATACTTTATTAATCCTCACAACCCTAAGTATGGGTACCATCATTATTCTCATTTACAGGACAAAAATTGAGATCAGTAATCTTTTCAAAGTCAGACAGACTTCAAACCTTTTGAATCCTGTTCTCCATGCTTAACAATTACACAAAACTGGTCTAATTCTAGTAAAACTGGTCTAGTTTTCTAAGAAAACTTTCCAAAATGCCATCACTCGCTGAATTTCTCTTGCCTCCGTGTTCCTCTATATTACCATTGTAGCTTACTTTCTGTCACATCAAATTTAAATATAGTTCTGTTTAAATATAGTTCTATACAGCATTTGATTGAAAATCCAGGTCCTCTGACTCTCTCCTAAGTGACAGACTACACATTTGTATGCCCAAACTCTGCATAATAGTTTTAAAGGTTTTATTTTATAAAACCCCCTTGTTTGTCTTCATCCCTATTCACTACTTCTTATTTAATTTAGACTTCAGATGGGTCACAGCCAGTGCACACAAATAATTGAGCTTGAAAATGTTGACACACCTCCTATATCCCTCCCACTTTGGACAACCACAAAGCCGGAGATGGCCTCGGATTCTCTAACTCATTATGTCTAACTGGGTTATTCTCAGATAGACTGCATGGTATACTCAATCATCTCAACCCTAACACAGAGGACATATGTCATCTCTACCTGAACCCCAAGAGGAAAAACCTTTTTAATCTACCCCGCTATTTCTTTAATTTGCATGTCCTAAATAATAAATTTCCTAAGATCAAAACTAGGGGGATTGAGAGGTACACAAGGCCAATCTCAGGTCTGGCAGAGGTGTGGGCATGGGTTATAACATTTACCAAACACGCTGCCAGAAACCCACCTCAGCTGCAGAAGCCTGGGGTTTGGTTATTCCAGACATATCTGCTTTGCAAGGTGAACTGATCTCATGATAAGCCATAAAATGAACACAAAGAAACTGGGTCAATGATTTCCCCAATCCACAACCAATTCATTCAGGTCACAGGGGCCAATACAGCATCAAGATAAGCCATATGATCTCTGTGAACCTCAGTCAGACCCTCTCCAACACAATGCCACTGCTATTGATTATTGTTATGCAGGAAACTGAGAGAATCTTCGACTGAGGATCAGAAACCCTGGGTTCCAGGCTTGTACCCAAATCTACTCCATAATGTGGGAAAAGCCACTTATCAGCTATGAACTTTCCCATAAAAATGAAGTCCTTAGACTAGTTCTAATTATTTCTGTTTCTTCGATTCCCTAACCATAGGGGATGCAAGTGTGATCATCCATCCCTTAACAACAAAACAAGCCCATTGTCTTTGACAAGTTACTTTCATGGAACTGACAGTGGTGAAACCATGGAGTCACTCTCACTTACAGAGTGAGGCAATCTAGGTTCCTCTAATAGAAGTGCTCAACCCAAAGTCCCACCATGGAATACTCAAGACTTCAGGGAAACTCTCCAGATGACTATCTATGCTATTTATGCCATACACCACTGCTTCTTGGTGCTCATCAGAGTCCAAAGATAATGCATTATCATTCACCAGTACCTTTCTTTAAAAATATCTGGAACTATAGAGCAACAGAAAGGCAATATTCACTCATTCAATGAATATTTATGAAGTGCCTACCTGAGTTTACTTTTAATATCCTCAGTAAAAAATATAACCAGGCTTAATCAAAAATCTGTGTTTAGGGCACACTCTGGCCATCAGCTTGGCTGTCTTTGGTTGTCCGATCATTTATTTGCACCAGCAAACAAGCACAAGGGATATGGGATTTTCACTGGCACCAAGCTGATGGCCTTGGTGCTACTGGAAAAGTGACTATCTCCTTCCACCTTCCTTTAATCCCCATCAGAACTCAACTCCACATACTCTCCAGAAACTCAAGCTAAGTAACGATGTCAAGTGCCTAAAACTGACGAATAAAAGCAGAGTTAGGCTAACTTGATCAAACCCTCCAGCTAGGAGGACAGAGTGACCTAAGGGAGGCATTGATGAGGAAAGAGCAGCCCCCCATTTAGCTGGTGCCAGAAAAATCTGAGACCCTACATCGTAGGAGAAATGCCTTGACTTAATGTACTCCCTTCTCCCTGGGACAGTTTCCTCTGCTCTCTTTTTCCAATTCACAATTCAAAGTCAATCACTTATTTATTCATTCAGCAATTCTTTGAATGTCTATTCCAGATTCTAGGAACACTGCATTGAACCAAAATACCAGTTCCCATCTCCATAGATCTAATGTTCTTATAGTATCCCTGTGAAGCCTTAGGATGCCTCACCTCACAGTAGAAAGCTCGAGTCTCCTGTGGTACCAGGTTACTAACCTCAGACATCTCTTTTCATGCTATATTTCCACCAGGTGTGCTGGGAGCTCCTCCAGGACAGATAGCAAGAGGCATTTTCTCCATAGCCTTTGTGCCTAACATAAAATCTGTCACACAATAAGCATGCAATCCTTGCCTGAGGTGTTTGTTTATTAATCTGATTTCGACTCTCCCTGCTATGATTAGACTGACCTAAACCTTTTCCATCATCCCATGTTGCTTTATAGTCAGGAACATGCCCTTGAAGCAGACAAGGAAATCATAATTTCAAAAATTAAGAAGCATACCATGCTTCACAGTTTATATGACCAATTCATATGTATTATTTCATGCTATCTTCTTGGAGTGTAGAAAGGACAATTAAAGACAAATATTTAAGACTCAGCAAGAACAGGAAGCTACCCTTTGGCTGCAGCTGAAGCAACATTTAAAAAGAGAGATACCACAGAGGGTTATTAACAATTAAAAAGCCATTTCTACTCCCTCTAGTTGACTTATATGGTAGCTTGTTTGCTTGCATGGAATCAGCTCCATGTGGTCTGTCCTGTCTCAGAAGGCGTCAATTAAAATGATCACACCTACTAGGCATATAAGCCAGCTGGGAATGGAGATGACTTTTGGCAGAAGCAAAGATGATGACTGATCACATCAAATATCTCTCACAGGAGGAAAATGGGAGTTACACCTACATGTAATACCCATTTCAGGCTCACATTCCTACGTGAGAGAGATGTCAATGGTTAAGCTGAGAAGATTGTTGACAGATGGGTTATCCAAGGGGTATCAGCATCCAAATGTATTTAACATTTAAATTAGTGAATATATGACTTATGTAGAATTCTTGATAAATTCCTGGGTATGACCATAAGGTATATATTTTGTCCCCTATTTTAGAAAATTCCAGTAGGACAAAGGTGTTAGTCAGCTTTCCATGCACTGTGACAAAACACCTGAGATAAACAACTTACAAGGAGAAATTGTTTCTTTTGGCTCACAGTGTCAGAGGTTTTAGTCCATGGTCAGTTGGTTCCGTTGTTTGGGGGTCTGAAGCAAGGCAGTACATCATGGTAAGAGCACATAATATAGAAGGCTGCTCACTTTCCGAGTGCCAGGAAGTAAAGAGAAAGAAAGAGGCTAGGGTCCCAATGCTTCCTTCAAGTGCCTGCCCCCAGTGACTTAACTTCCTCCAGCTGGACCCCGCCTCTTAAAGGTTCTACCACCTCCCAATTAGCACCATGGATTGATGACCAATTTTTTAATATATGGGCCTTTAGGGAACATTTCAGACATTAGCAACTGATAAAGAGCTATTATGTCCCCACAGAATAGTCCACAAACTGTATAACTTGGGATTGTATAACTTGGTAAGCAATAGCAAAGACAGAAGTGCTAAATGCATAACAATTCTATAAAGTAGGTGTTAATGGTCCCAATATAAAAGTGAAAAATAATAATAAAACTTGAAGATGCTAGAATCTTGCCGAAGAGTATGCAGCTTATAACAGATAAAGCCAGCAGATTGACTAAGGAGGAGTAAATTCCCATCTCACGCCCTTCCCTACCACACCCCAAGGCACTCCCATCAACTCTGTGTTCAACAAACATCCATTAAGACATGGCTTTGCGCTTGAGCAGTGTAGAAGGAAAAGAAAAGCCAGGTGTACCTGCCCTCCTGATCAGTTAATACATGCACAGCATTAACTTACACCTCCCTAATAGATTAAACTCCCCAGGCACAGACTTTCACAGACAGAGAAAGATTGATAAGATACATCCAAAAAAAAATAAAAAAGGCTTCAATTGGCTGTCAGAACTTTAATTAAAATACTTACAGATCAACTGCACTGCAGCAAATTGTCTGTGCCACTATTACTATAGAAAGATGGATGTTCCCTGGGAAAACACACGGAGAACTCTCCCCTGGACTAATGTGTAATTTCATAGCCATTGATTTTTTACTTTAAAAATTCTTCCCTGTCTCTTGGGAATTGGAACTTGTTCTGGGTGACCTGGCAGCACTGCTACTTTTTTTTTTCTTTTATGAAAGTGGAAGACCATTTCTAAAGCCCATTCATATTTTATCTTCTTTGTCCTGACTCAAAACCAAACTGAAGTTGTGTGGGATTGAGAGCCGCCGACAGCAGCTACTAAGGGCGATGGGTAGAGAGGTGTATTGTATAGGGAAAAGAGAAGAATCCAGTGAAAAGGAATGGTTAGAGTGAGGAAATGAGTTAGAAATGAACAACAGAACCAAGAAAGAGAGGTCAAATCTTTTTTATAAAGTTATTGCTGAAATCTGAAAATAGGCTCATTTAAATTATAATTCAAAAAAAATTATTATTACAATTTTATTGGGATCGTTCCCAATATTTTTAAAGTTAATTATTTAACTCAATGAACAAAATGTCATTGAATGCCTCTGATGTGCCAGATATTAAGTTCACAGTATAAACTAGAAGGTGAATTTTATCCATAACCATGATACAGGAAAAAACTAATCTTAAAAAGTTTGTATAGGTCCTTTAATTATACATATAGTTATACAGTCAGCTGTATCTGGACAAAAATTAAAACTGTATCTCCCTATCTATAGTTAGATAATTATGATATAAATTATAATTATAAATATAACATAAATAGAAGTTTAGGATCAAATATGAAATTCGAGAAAAAGAGAGGAGATAGAATCTTTCTTTTCTCTTGTTCATAAGACAGTTGCTCACCACTGTTTCCCTAAATGATTTCTCCTGGTACAACTCAAATCATGATACTATATTTCATCATATCTGAGATACCATCAATTTTTCAGGTGCTTTCCAATTTAAGAAATGTAACGTGAAAAAGAATGGCAAAGACAAGTGCAATAGGTTTACCATTATAAAAGTGACAGAATGAGAAAAAATACATAGCTTAGAATTAATGGTATACAATAATAATCCTAGCCATTTTCTGAGTATGTTTCAGTACTGTACTATGTGTTTTGTGTGTGGCATTGACACATCGCAGATCCTCTACCTGGCAAGTAACACTGTGGTTATACCTGTTTTATAGATGAGAAAACTGAGGCCCTTAGCGGTTAACCATCTAGCCCAAGATCACAGGGCTAGTACAAGGCAGGGCTCGGCTTCAAAGCAGGTCCTCTGGCTGTAGAACCAAGTCCTTGACCTCTGCTGCCTCCCCTGGGAAAGCTACTTAGCTTCCGTGGGTCCCTACCATCACCAAGTCACAGTGCCCCCTTCAGGAGCAGGGAGATGTTTGCCCCAGCCTCTCTGGGTCAAGGTTCTGCATGCCTCACTACGCTCTGGTGAATACAGTTCCTTCAGTTTTGACTCCCAGCCCTCTCAACACGAGTCCTTATCAGCTGCAAAGTTGCTGAGACAGCCTGGGGAGTATTTTGCAAGCATTCACAATCCCTGTTTCAATCATTCATTCATATCATCTGAGAGAGAGTGAGAGATGGAGGATAAGGAAATAGTAAGGAATTGGCTCATGCAACTAGGGAAGCTCAGAAGTCCTAAGATCTGCAGTTGGCAAACTAGAGACCCAGGAGAGCCCACATGCAGTTCCAGTCCAACAGCCAGCAGGTTAAAGACCTAAGAGCCAATGTTTCAGTCCAAATCCAAAGGCTGGAAAAGAGCAATGTCCCATCTGGCAGTCAGCAGGAGTCCTCTCTGATTCAGCCCTTTTTTTTTTTTTTTTTTTAATTCAGGTATCTAGCTGATTGGATAAGGCCCACTCACATAATTAGGGAAGGGAATCCGCTTTACTCAGTCTAAAATTCAAATGCTAATCTCATCCAGAATCACCCCAACAGACACAGTGTTTGGTCAAATGTCTGAGCACCACAGCCTAGTCAAGTTGACCCATAAAATGAACAATGACATCATGGAAATCCAGTACCCCCCACTCAGCACCCATGCCACACTCAGTAGGCTGGGGTCACACATCCCTACAGGTCTTGGTCTCAGGACCAGGTGTGTCTCAAGATTCAGCATTTCTCCAGATGTTAGAAAGGTAGGATGACACACATGCATATTACCTCCCATCGCCAGTGCATGGTGCTCTGGGAAGCTGCATAAATATTTTGATAATGAAACATGAATATTTAGCATAATAGAAATATCCAAACCACAATTAGCCTCACATCAGTTCAGGTCAGTTTTTGCTGCAAATGAATTTGGCCAGTTTTACTGCCACACTGAAGAAAACAAAACAGTCTATTGGTTTTCAAAGATATTTTAGAATTGAAATTGTATGCAATGGATTACATGTCCATATATTGACAGTGATCAAACTGTTGGGACCCAGCCATGTTTCCCATGGTACACTATACACAGGCAGAATATGCCCAATCCTAGTCCCCAGAACACGTGACTAGGTTAGGTTAAATGGCGCAGGGGAAGGAAGGTGACAGGTGGAATTAAGCTTGCTAATTAGCTGACCTTAAAATGGGGAGATTATCCTGGATAATCCAGATAGGCCCAATGTCTACTCAAGAGTCTTTAACAGTGGAAGAGGAGGGGACATGAGACCAACCCCTGCTAATGGTTTTGAAGATGGAGGAAGGGATATATCAGGCAAGGGATGTGGAGACCTCTAGAAGGTAGAAAAGAAAGAAATCTCTCCCCCAAGCCTGCAGAAGGGACACAATCCTGCCAACAGCAAGGATTTCATAACAGACTTCTGATCTCCAGAACTAGATGCTCAATAAACACTGTTAATATTACTATAATTATCAAATGTGTTGAAAATATTGGATATAAAAATTGTATCGATGTTGCTTCAAGGTAATGGTATAAGTGATTTGCTTATTATAATTTCAAATTTTTCTAAATTGAGGATTTTTTAAAATATAAACACAGCAATACAGAGTTGTTTAATTTGGGGGAAACTGCTCAAATCCAACCACTTTCTACCCCTTCAAAACCAACATCCTGCTCTGGTGATTCTCAGCTGCGAGTGATCTTGCACCTAGGTGATATGTAACTGTGTCTAGAGACATCTGGATTATCACCCTGCGGGGAAAGCATACTCCTGGCATCTGGCAGTGAGAGGCCAGGTTGCCGTTAAGCATTCTACAGCACACAGGGCATCCCCACAGAGAATGATCCTTATACTGCCCCAAATGGTAATCAATGATGCTGAGTTTGAGAAACTCTGCTTCTGACCTAGCAGCTGTCACCTCTCACCTGGCTTTCTGCTATAGCCTTCTGATTCTCTAACTTTTTCCTTTAGTCTGTTCTCTCCACAGCAGTTGGAAGGAGGGCAAATCTTGTCACTGCTTGGTTCAGATCTCTTCTGTGGTTTCCAATTACACTTAGAATTAAAACCAAAGTCATTTAGCAAAGCCATGTTTCTGACCTCATCGTCATCACTGGTCACTGGCTGCACTGTCCAAACTGCCTTGGCCACGCTGGTCACCTCTTTCTGTTTCTTGAATGGGCCAAGCACATGTACACTCGGGAGTTTGTGTTCAAATATTCTGGCTATCCAGAAAAGCTTTTACCTGGATTTCCTCAAGGCCTGTTCTTTCATTCAGAAATCTGCTCAAAGGCCGCTCCGTTCAAAGACTTTCAGGGTTGCCCTTTCTGAAGTTGACTCCCTCTCATTCTCTTTTTCTCCTTATTTATCTTTATATCCTTTTGGAATCACATATATGCACACAAAAACAGGTATGATACATACGCATGTGTGTGTACATATATATGCATGCATTAATCGGTGTTCTCTGGAGCAACAAGTACAAGACAGACAGACAGAAACTGGTTTATTTCAAGGAACTGGCTCACCAATTATGGGGACAGGCAAATCCAAGGTCTGTTGAACAGGTGGGAAGACTGGAGACCCAGGGAAGTTCTAATGGAGGCAAAATTCCTTCTCTCTTGGAGGCACCTCCGTCCTTTCTCTTCAGGCCTCAACTCCTGGGCAAGGCCCTCACACACATTGTGGAGGGCATTCTGCAGCACTAAAAGTCTATTGATTTAGACTGTACTCCCATCTAAAGAAATACCTTCATAATAACATCTAGATTGGTATTTGACTAAAATCTGGATGCCGTGGCCTAGCCCAGTTGACACATAATTAACCATCACAGGGCATTTTATGTATTTCTCCATCAGAAGTTAAGCTCCATAGGAATAGGAGCTTATCTGTCTTGTTAACTGTTACTTCCTCATAACAACAACAATGTGTACATAAAAATCAGTGCTCGCTAATTGTGTTGAATACTTAGAAATAAACTGTTTGTACTCAGAAAGCTAGATTGCCTGGTTGAGTCCAGATGTGTGACAGAATCAATTAGTTGGAGCTTCAACTATGCCAGTGGAAGGGAGCCACCTCAGACTTGGCAACCCGTGAGACACACCTTAAATCCCACCTTCCCCACTCCTGTGCTCCCCAGAGCCATGGTGACAGCCACACAGTTCTAGGCATCAGGAGGAGGACAGAAGGCAACAGTAGGTCCCTGGATGCTGGAAGAAGAAGAATCAAGTGCTGAAGTTGTGGTGGCAACACTTTGGAGCTGGAAATGCGAAGGGTGAAGGGGAAGAAGAGCTGGTTGCTTCTGAGGCAGGAAGCACTGAGGACAGAATGCAGAGCAAGTCCACCCAAACCATCTGAAATCCTGCCAGTCACCAGGGACAACCCGGAGCAGCTCCAGGACACGTGCTCCATGGGGAGCAGGCGTTGCTGCATCAGCCACACATGTTCACAAATATAAACACAGCGAACGCAAAGTGGAGTAAGAGGCCATCCTCACCCCTTCCCCCCCAACACATCAGTGAAACCACCAGCCTCACAGAGTCTGGCCCTCCACTCTCCCTAACTCTGGCAAACCATCACCAAACCAGGGCTTTGAGTAGGTGCTGCTGAGCGGGAAACTGGGCTTTGTGCATCACCTGCACCCTGTGTGCCTGTGACTGAAACATTGCTTCCTCTCTCTGCCTTCCAGATACTTGACTGAGGATTAGGTATTTGGCTTCTCTGAGCCTCAGTTTCCTTGTCTGTAAACTGGGAGCTATAATCCCCACCTTGCAGTGCTGTTCTAAGGTTGAAAGCAAATATTATCCAGGAAGTACTTAACCTAGTTGGCTCTAAGTGTAGGCAGCTCCGATTTGCCTATTTCCTCTCCTCTCTAGGGCCCAGATGGGACTGGGCAATAATAACTCGTATTTTACTCTATGACCTTCCTTGCTCACATCATCTTTCAACTCCATTCAAAATGCCACCAGTCATGACTAAGACCCAGCAGCCACCTCACACTGCTCTTTTTTTTGGTGGCAGGGGGCGGTAGAGATACCCAGGACTGAACTCAGGGACACTTGACCACTGAGCCACATCTCCAGCCCTGTTTTATATTTTATTTAGAGACAGGGTCTCACTGAGTTGTTTAGAACATGGCTTTTGCTGAGACTGGCTTTGAACTCATGATCCTCCTGCCTCAGCCTCCAGAGCTGCTGGGGTTACAGGCGTGTGCCACTGCACCCAGCCTCACACTGCTCTTGAAGAAATCTACCTCCACTGCACAGGATACCTCTGTCCCCACACAGCTCTCAAGGGTGCTCTTACCCAGGCTGCTGAATGTGGAAACACCCGAGAGGCCTTACCATTGCACCTGCAGCCAGGGCCCCAGCAGAGAGTGGTAATGTCTTCATCTGGGGCCCCAGAAGCTGCCAGAACTCAGGGAGCAGAGCATCTTTTTTGTGTGCTAATGAATCACCAGTCCAAAAATGCCTTGCCCTCACTCAGCTCATATTCCCTACCACTTACCTGCTTCATGCAGGTTATTTCTGTCTTCTTTTCCTAGTTAAAGAAAGGATTAGAAATACCTACTTCACTGAGTTAGGATGAGAAATAAATGGGAAAATGTGCAAATGTATCTGGAACAGAGATGGTGCTCATCTGCACAAAGACCTCTGTCCTCCCTTATTCTTTTCCAGGAATAAAAACGCTAGACAAGCCAAAGCCCAAATCCCCAGCATGTTGGAATTTAGAGGTGGGGTTTGGGGAGCTCAGGTCACTGGGATAGAGGCTCATGGATGGGACCAGTGCCCTTGTAAGAACACACAAGAGGAAGACAATCTGCCTCTCAGCCAGGTGATGATACAGCAAGGATGTGGTCACCTGGAGACCAAGAGGAGGTCCATGACAAGCTGGCACCCTAATCTTGGAATTTCTTGCCTCCAGAACTATAAGAAATAAATGGCTGTTGGTTAAGCCATGTGCCTGTGGTATTCTGTTCTAGCAGCCTGAGTGGAATTAACACAGTGCCACAGGGCTTCCCCACGGACTCACCACCAGGGCAGGGACTGATTTCTGCAATGCAGCCATGCTGTCCCAGCCAGGTCTCCCACAGTCAGGCAGGAGCAGTTCTCTCTCTCTCTCTCCCCCCAAACACACACAAACACGCGCGCGCGCACACACACACACACACACACACACACAACCCTTCCTTTAGCTGGAAAAAAGAACAAAAGAAGAGAATCTAATATAAACAAAACAAAACAACATCATGTTATTTGTTTCCCATCTGTACATTAGGAATGCCCATAATTTCTTTTTTTATTGATTTTTTATTTTTTTTTCAAATTTTCAAATTTTATTATTATTTTTTTTAGAGGATAACATTTCATTTCTCTGGTTGTAAGTGATATAGAATTAAAACATACATGCAGTCATACATAAAGCTAGGGCTATGATGTCCATCATATTCCACCACCTTTACTGTCCCCATGTCCCCTCCCCCCTTACACCCCTGTGAACAGAGTTCCTCCATTATGGATCAGCATCCACTTATTAACGAGTACATTCAGGAATGCTCATAATTTCTGATTATTCTTTTAGGCCCAGGGATTCTGGTTGCAAAATGAACCTTTTTGTTGTGATGAGCCATCAGGAACCTCTGAGGTAGTTACACGCTAAACCTGGTTCCCCATCGTCCATCCAGCCACACAGTTCACACACTTGGGCCCTCTCCAGTGGCTGAGCTTTGCGGGTTGTTAATGCCCAACCTGCACCCTGGATTCCTATTAAGGAAAAACAATGTCATACTCAGGCAGATGCAAAGCAGGCTAGCAACCACTGAGCGGCTGCAGGGGGACATGGCAATGGCATCCTAAGTTAGAGATGAGGAAACTGAGGCACAGTCAAGTACCACAGCCAAGGTCATATGGCTAGAAATAGCAGGTAGGCACAAACACTGACCTGAAAGCTTATATTATCTTTAGAGAGAAGGGAGGAGTCCGGAGAGAAAATTTAGAGTTTCTGTGTTCTTGGATGGGAAATAATTACATCTTCATTTTCATTCACCTCTAACTGAAACTGAGCCTTTCCTTCAAGAATGAAACAACAAACCAAAGTACTCTTAACAGTAACTGTAACCATCATCAATACAAGCCACAGTGCATTAGGCCATTTTCATGACTATATTTGAATATCTGAGGTTGGGTCATTTTAAAAAAAGACGGTTTGATTTAACTTACAGTTCCAACAGCACGGCGCCAACTCTGGCAAGGGCCCCCCTAGATGCATCACCTTGTGGCAGATGGCTTCGTGGTATAGGGAGAGATCACATGACAAGATAAGGCCAAGCACAGAGGCCAGGGTAGAGCCAGGCTTGTTCTTTTATAACAACCCTCTAGCAAGAACTAACTTAGGGGCCCAAAAGAGTCACCTTAATCCCTCCAAGGGCAGCACTCTTAAGGACCTAAGCACCTCCTACCAGACTCTACCTCCTCTCAAATGGTCACACCAGGCAAGAATCAAGTGTCCAGCCCATGAACCTTTGTGGGACAGACACATCCAAACCATAGCACACCAGTGTTTTCATATCTACCATTATAAATACTGCAAGTGTCATTTATACTCATAACCACTTCAAAATTATAGTAATTATTAAACATGCTACTACGCTAGATGCATTAATAAAGAAGCTCATATATTACTATCACATAAATTCTTTTTAAATATTTGCATAACCATTTAAATATTAATCAGTTTACTTTCAACTTTATAGTGCATATTTAATGTGATACATATCATAATACATACAATTTTATTCTTATTATAATAGTCATTATTTGATGCATTTAAATTCCTTATTTTTAAAAAGGGATTCAGAGGCTTTACCTGATCACCAAAATGTCCCAGAGAACAGGTGGTTTGGAACCTCTGCAGCAAGAGTTAATTTCAATTATCAACACCAATCCTGCACACTCATTCACATAAACCCAGCACAAAGTCATAGTGAAACAGACACAAAGCAGCTGACAAAGAGTCAGGGAGCAGGGACACCAGCCTACCAGGAAGGGCACTGGGAGAAGCTCAAGAGAGTTGGGTGATATAGCCGGAGGAGTGCGTTTATATGTAGGCAGCAGTCTCCGTGGGCCTATTCACTGTCCACACATTCTTGAATAAAATTCTGGTGTAAACATAATACAAATGTTTTCTTGTAGGTCCTAGCTGAGACTGAGAACTATCCAATATGCAGTCCACAATCTGCACTGTTGCTTAGAGTGCTAAAAAGACCATTGACAAATTCTCCTCTTTTAGCCCAGTTTAGCCTCTAGGTCAAAGTCGGGCTTTCTGTTGCCTCCTGTGTTTCTGGCCACCCCAGCAAAATTACCAGCCTTTTTACTCAATAGATCTGAGTTAAGATGTTCATACTTCATAATGGCAGGATGTTTTAACTTTCTCCAAAACCACTGGTATCTTACTGAGGCTTTCCTGTACCTTAAAGCAGGAATCCAAGGCTCAAGTACCTTCCTGCGCTAAGCATGCCAGGGATAGGACCCAGAGCCTCACACATGCTTGGCAAGAGCTCTACCACTGAGCTACACTCTCAGCCCAAGAGCAGATTATTTTGATGATAGTTTCCACAATTCTTCTTGGGTGCAACATCTGGACATCATTTGATAAGGTTCTTTCACATTCATGATCCTATTTGCCCTTAAATAGATAAGGTGGGTGTAAGGGGCTCCATTCGACAAATTAGAAACTGAGGCTCAACAGGGTAGTATCACACAGAGTGTTGTTGAGCTAGGATACATTTCAGGTCTTGGATGGTCTCACGCTTTGCCTCTGCACCTCACTGCAGAGGCCAAGCTAGGTGGTCAGTTAAGAGCCAGCCCTGGCTTGAGCTGGCAGTCCCTGGCTTCTGACTGCCTCACTTTAAATAGCTTGAAAACAGAAGCTTAGCAACATACAATTTTGGCGTCCAGTCTAACTGCTTTGACTGCCTCTAGTGTTTTATGTTCTAATGTATTGGTTTCATGCTTTTTAAATGTTTATCTATATTCTGGTGTGTGTACTGATCTGAAGAGCATCATGGAACAACTTTGATTCCTCCATTTGCTTGAAGATTTTAACAGGTTGATCACATCAGCGATAAACCGAGGGTCCCTCCCCCTTTTGCTCTCCCACAGAAATATTACCACGACACGCTGGTTCTTCTGGAAATAGCCATTTGCCATAGCGATAAATCTTAGGTTCACCATATAACCCCTGATGCATTTCACATTTTCCCACCAAATTCCACTGTCCAAATTTGGAGTCCCAACTTGACCACAAGCAGATATGATTTCACTTTGTGGGATTTTCCCAGCTTCTCCCTGCAACATGGTTGCAAAGCCGGTACAGCAGCTGTGTGTGAGCCAGCCCTCCAAAACAGGCTATTGTGCCCTGACAGGATGGCGTAGCCAGGGAGATTGCCAGCTCTGCTCCTGTACACCCTTTTCAGGATTCTGGGGCAGCTTCTAGACCCTCCTCCCTACTCACCAGTTAATGATGTGGGCCCCCCAAAGAGCTCACAGTCCTTTAAAAGGCCTAAGGGAAAGGGTGGGGGGATAATGTCCTCCCTTCTCGCTCACTCCCTAGGACTCCGTTTTTATTTTCTTCATCACCAAGACTCTATCACTCTCTCCTTCATTGAATCAATAAACACTTAAAAATGAGCTCTTGTGTCTCAGGCATTTATGTTAGAGGTTGTAGAGAATAAGCTAAGCAAGACAGGAACTCTTTATGCAAGATCTCCTAAAACAACAGGGAAACGGACAAGAGATAATAATACCAGTCCATACTTCCTTATCCAAAATCCTCAATGCCAGAGAAGCTTTGGAATACAGGTTTTCAGACCAAAGACACAGACATATATATATATAATATTTTACAGAACCCCTAAATCAGTTCTAACTTGTATAAGATTTACAAAGAGTTTCCTTCATATCAGTTCCAGTGAGATTTTGCTCCAAAATTTTATTTTGGCAGGAGATTCTCAATTTCAGAAGCTCCTTGGTTTAGAATTATAGATATGGATTTCTGGGACTCTGACAATTTTAGTTTATTGAGTATCTGCTTTGTCCTGGGAAATCGATAGGCTTAACCTCTTTTACCTTCCAAAGAGCCCTCCAGAGCCCTTCTAACTCGTATTTTGAGTGATACTGAACACACTACCCAGTAATTTTTTTCACATAAACCTCCTTAAATGAGCCTCATAACATTGCTGCAGGATGCTGTTCTCTCTATTTTAAGGAAAGGAAGCTGAGGTTCATGGAGGCTAAGTATCTCTCACAAGGTTGTGGGGCAAGTCAATGGTAGGGCTGGACCACCTCCATTAGCAGCAGAGGCTGTGATTTCCATGATGTAACACTACTGCCTTTCTTGGGAACCACTTGGATCCCATGAATGCCCTTCCTGCCTGCTCCTCTATCAATCCCAAAGCCCTCCCGTTTCCCTGAGAAGCTCCACATGAAAATGATAAGTCTCACCTCACAGATTTATATGGATGGTCCTTGGGTTTTTCCGTATCTTGTTGCTCAGAGTTTCAGACTTGTCTGGGATTAAATTTTATTCCTGACCAGAGTATGAGCTTGAGAAAGTCACTTGATTTCTCCAAGAGCATTTTTCCCTACATAAAATGTTGAAGGAGGGGGACACACAATTATTGGAGTTTTTCTTAAATAACTGATGGATAAAATGAGCTAACTCAAGTGCAGTGCTCCATAGAATCCCTAGAAAATCCTAAGTGCTGGACAAAGGGGAGGAACCACCATGGTCACTGGTATCACTTGCGCTATCATCACTGCTATAAGGTGCTGTTGGTGCACTTCCTGTCCTCAGCAGTAAACCAAGGGAGGCCATGCAGTATGTAGGAAACCTGCACGCTGAGCACCTGGCAAGCCCCGTCTTTTCCAAAGAAGTCAGTCCCAGGACCCACGACACTATCAACATAGCTGAGCGACCCAAGAATGGGAACTTCACCAATGAACTACCACCTCCTATGACTTCTGGCTTCCAAGTCTCCTGGCACCAAGACTTGGCCCAAAAGGTATGATCATGACTTACCAAATTCATCAGAAATTCTTTTCTAAGGGAGTTTGGATGTGAAATTTCTAAAAGAGAAGCCAGAGACTGGAAGCCCAGGTACACAGGGACCAGAAGCTGACCTACAGGGCAGCAATACCAGAACCTATAAGAGAGAAGAGAACACATACAAGGGGCCTAGAAGGAGGAAGAGGAAGAAGGGGGCGGGGAGAAGCAGGAAGAAGGGAGAAGGGGACAGAGGGGAGAACGTCTGCAGCATACAAAGCAATAGTTGCAGAGAGAAGAAAGAACTGCAGCCAAATCACCAAAATGCCAGAGCAAAGACATGAGCCAGGACCCCTTGAACTCCAGTCTGTGCTCTTGACCACCACACTGAGAGCCACAGATCTCCTTCCCTCCTGGGAGCAATCAAGTCATGGAAATGAGAGTTGGATGCTTACAGAGGCCTATGTCAAAGTGGAGACCACAGAGCTTTTCAAAAGGGGGCAGCTGCTAATGCATTTTAGACAAATGGCACTGTGCGGGGACATGAGCCAAAGATGTCAGGTCTTCTGACTACTCAAGAGAAGTCAAAAACCCAGAAATCCATGGGAAAACTCTAATGCTTCAATGTTGAAAATGAATCCAGGTTTTTAAGTCATTGTACAGGCAAACATACACATATTTACACATACACACACACACACACACACACACACAACCTCATCCTTAGGTCAGCATTAGTCTCCAGACTCCCAGTTGGAGAATACTGCCTTACACTGTCTGTTGAAAGAAGAAGGGATATTTTTAGTGCCATGTCTAACCTCCTTTCTCTAACAGATGGAGACAGGAACGCAGAAAGAGGTGTCATCAGCCCAGTGAAAAAATATTTGGAGACTACTGTTTAAAGGCAATTTCTAGGAGTACAGTCCAAAGGAAATATCTTATCAAATGGTTCAAACCACTTTGTAAGTCCAAAGAGAGAGGAGATGTATGTTCGTTCCTACCTGAAACAATTATAAAACAGACACATACCTAGGTTTCACGCGTGGGAAGGGAGTGGGTATATGCAAAACATTTGGAAGACATTGAACACCAGGTAATACAAGACAGATATCTGTGAGAAGTGAAAAATAACCGAGGCAAGCCCTACCATTGCCTCCCTTACAGCCTGGGTTTCTAGGCCTTGACACAGGAAGGAGAATCCCAGCAGAGCCTGTCAGCTGACATGATGGGCCACGGTTGGGAGGGCGGAGCACCGCAGCAGAGATGCGGCCCACATAGAGAATTCCAGAGATGCTCCTGGGGAGGATAATGAGGGTGGAGGACCAACAAGGATTAGAGAAAACATTCCCTGCCACTGACACAGGCCCAGGAATAATTCCTTTTCCCAGTAGCCTGAGTGGAAAACTTCATATTTCATGGAGTCATGGATAATACATCCAGAATAGCTTTGCCTCAGTAATGGGGAAATGTAACCCTAGATGAATTGTCATTCTGTCTTGCTTCAAAAATACTTAAAAGCAAAACTCATAAGGACCAACCAATTTGTTGGCAAATGTATACACCTGATGTATAGGACATCACCCCAAAAGTTTCCTCTTACAATTACTTCCCACCCCAATTCTTTACTGTGTCCTACCCCTCCTCCTATCTCAAGGGAAATAATCTGGTTTCTCCTCATTATAGATTAATTTGCATTTTTCACAACTTTGTAGAAATAGAATCAAACAGCATATGTTCTTGCTTGTAAAATCTGCTTTCAGTAGAATGATTTTAAGATTTATCTATGTTGTGTTACTCACCCCTGTTTTCTAGCGTTCCCCTGGAGCAAGGGGAGAGGTGAAAGGCATTCTCCTGGCACAGCAGGTTTACCCTCTGAGGTTGCAAGTGCGTAAGAACAGCAGCGACTCAAAGGCACTGAATGTTTTACTTGCTCAGAGCTGCAAGTGAGCGTGGTGTGCTGAAAGTCAGGAGGCTGTGAGCTGAAGGTGCACAGCCAGTCAAGGCCATCCAGACGCAAAGGTGCAGGACCAGGGCAGCCCGCTAAGGAAGCAGGAGGGAAGGATCTGGAACAAATGTTGACAGGCTATTGTGTGTCGGGACTGATCCAGAAACACTGTTTTCTTCCTCAATCTGGGCCCCAGTTACAAGAAAATTTCATCCGCAGTCTCTGATTGTTACAGGATAATAGCTGGAGAACTGGATGGAGAATGGTCTTGTGGGCCCATAGAGATTGACAGCAACCTCCATTGCATAGAGATTTTTTTACTTTTTTTTTTTTTTTTTTGGCTCTTTTTAAAATTTATTTATTTTTATTTTTTAAGACAGCAGAATGCATTTCAAGATACGGTACACATATGGAGCACAATTTCCATTTCTCTGGTTGTAAACAAGGTAGAGTCACACCATTCATGTCTCCATACATACACCTACGGCACCGGTGTCCATCTCTTTCCACCATCTTTCCCCCATGCCCTCTCCCTTCCCCTCTCTCCCCTTTGCCCTATCCAAAGTTCCTCCATTTCTCCCATGCTCCCCACCCCCACCCCCATTATGGATCAGCATCCACTAATCAGAGAAAACATTCGACTTTTGGTTCTTTGGGATCAGCTTACTTTACTTAGCATGACTTCAATGTTTATGGCAGCACAATTCACAATTGCTAAACTGTGGAAGCAACCTCGATTGCACAGAGTTTTAGCAGTGGCCGTCACAGGTGTGAGAAGAGGGAATGGCAGGCACACGGGCTTCCTTCTCACCACTCCTTCCAAAGGTATTCTCCACCTGGAGGCCTGAGGGAAACTGAGTCTATCGATTCTGAACCCATCACTTCCTTTTAGGAACAGACCTCTTGGCTGTTACTTTCCACAGTCTCTCTACCATCCCAGGAGATGCAGTGCTGATTCTAACCAGTGACAGGCAAGGCGGGAGGCCCTCTGCCTGCCTGCCACTCCACCTAGCTGGGCCTGTTTCTTTGTCTGTTCCATGTGCCATATTAAACTAGATGATCCAATAATGATAATAAAATTAATAAATCCCTACTATATTAAAATAACATTAGGTGAGTATTATGGTCTAGCATGATGTTTCCCTATAGCAGACTTCTTATGGGATTTTTTTTTTAAATCAAGGATGTAATAAATTCACATTTCGAAATGACCAGTCATTTTCCATGTTCACTTACGTATGTTCTATTCTGTACGGAATGATTAAGCATTTTGCAAGGATAAAAAAATTGCTTTTGACCTTTGGGAAATGAAATTCAGGGTTATTGTTTGGAAAGCCCCAGGTAAATAATGATTACACAGTAATAAATTATGTAACTGCATTTAATCTGTGCCTGGAGGCCAGGAAACACTGAAAATCAGTACCTTCCAAATAAGACTCTTGGATTCTGGGAGGCAGCAGGATCCAGCCAGTGTCTCCACACCTGCCTCTACAGCCAGCACTTCTCCAGAGTTCAAAGAAGCACAGAGGCTTTGGGTTTGGTCCCGGTTCCAATCACTGCCATTCAAGTGAGGAAGGACCAGAGAAACTACTTGGATGCTAGAAGAGAAGACCGATTGATTTTGAATTATAACCAAAACAAGGATAAGGGCCAGCTTTCAGAATGTGTTCCGATCCAGCCATCCAGATAGGCTGAAAAGAGCCATCGAATGAAAGGAATGAGTTGATTATTGAGGTTCTATTTTATGACTTCCAGTTATAAGTGTGACTTGAAGGAGGCAAAAACCTCTTCCTGGGAAGGGTCAGGAAGACAGGGTCAGATCACTTGAGGTTGGATCCCAGCCCTGACACGTCCTCCGCCCCTGGCCTTGAGTTCTTCAACCTTCAATGTCTTCCTCTATAGTGTGGGGCCAGTCATATCACATTCCTCATGGGGTGTGTGAAATTAAAGAGGGGGATACGTAGGAAGTGCTATGTTGGCATTGATTATAACACTATATTTGTACCAGAAATGATGTCTTCAGCATAATTGTGTTCTTCAGAAAACTGAAACCTAATTTTTTTGTCTTAGAAATAATTTTATAAAACACACTGTGCACTTCCTCACACTCTGAGGCTGGATGTAAAACAAGAACAGAACATTTGTAATAAACAAATATGGGGTTTTTGTCTGACGTTGCCATGCTGTAGCTGGGGGATCCTGAGCAAAATACAGGGTGTCTCTGGGCAGCAGATAACTGTCATTTTAAATTATGCATATACTTCCCAAAGCTGACAGAGGAGATATGTGTGGAAAATGCTTTGCAAATCTATTCATTAAACAAAAAAATCATTCCATCTTTTTTCATGATGATTTGACACTATTATTATGAACATAGGTTGGTGCACCATACCATGATAAAGTTTACCACATAGGGTGAGTGTAAAAGAAAACTCAAACGTTCACTTCAAGGGACTGCCATCCTCTTGGGAAACCAGATATCTAAGGCAACTACTAACAGTGCTTTCCTGATACTCACTGACCCAGAAATATCTGTTCAATGAATTAATCATGCTTTCTTAGAACAGCAACTTTAGTCTTTTATTTTGAAAAGTGCTGACTATGAAAAATTCACTTAATAATCACATACATAAAGATATTTTTGGAAAAACCATCCAGTATCATATCACCCAAAAATAAACATTGCAAGCACTTCATAAAAAGTCAGTCACCACCTTTATTATGCTTATAAATAGATAGATTTTTTAAAAGGGAATGAAGAAGATGAATGGATTACCAATATATAGGTATGTTGATAGAATTACTTCAGATACCACAAGTACTATTTTGAACAAAAGTTCTACATCTAAATTTAATACCAAAACAAGAACCTAAGGAAAAATGGAAACAAACTATTCGAACTGCATTGTCTCACATGAAAGATTTGTTAATTTGTCAGAGATTTCCCTAATGCTTGAGCAGTAAAGGAAATCTAAGATCCTACACCGTACTTTAAGAAGCCCTTTAGAAGCACACATTCAGCATCATCCTGTGCCTTTGGTTCCACGGAACCAAAGGGATTAGCCTAATCCCTTTCCAACTCCTGTCCCTCTTTTCCCACATTTATTAGCTATATTACTATTTTTAATTTGTCAGGGTTGAGAGAGTTTGTATCTTATTCTGAAACCATAATTATAACCATTTGCGATTTTAATTACACATTAAAATGTATATGACCAATATCAGGTGAGTACCCTGTGTGCTGAGGGCTAGTCCACATGTTGGTGAACAGAGTAGAACCAAGTCCCAGCTCTCACAGAACTTCTGCCACAATGAGGGACAGAAAACAATCTATACATGCGTTTATGTGTAAGTGGTGTAGAACAAATGCCAGGAATAAAAGCAGACGGTGAAGGAGGTTTATAGGAGGGTCTCAGAGGGACATGGTGTTTCAGCCAGGGTGGTCTGTGAACTTGAGCATGTTCCAGGACATAGGAAGAGTGAGGTGCAAAAGCAGGTTTTCACAGTGGTTCTTTGCTTCCTGAAACCTTTTGTTTGTTTGGATTTTCCTCCAGGAAAGAACTCTTGAATGAGTTTTTTCAAGAAATACTCACTGGGGGGCTAGGGCTGTGGCTCAGTGGTAGAGTGCTTGCCTAGCATGCGTGAGGCAGTGGGTTCGATTCTCGGCACTGCATATAAATAAATAAAATAAAGATCCATTGACAACTAAAAAATATTTTTAAGAAAGAAAGAAAGAAAGAAAGAAAGAAAGAAAGAAAGAAAGAAAGAAAGAAAGAGTCATTGGTATTGCATTCCAAAAGTTTCCAAATGCCTGAAGACATCTGCCTTACTACTAAACAGACAAACTAGCTAGATACAAGCTCCTTGGCTCAGTTCTTCTCAGAATTTTATTTTCTTTGTCCTGCTGTCTTCTGGCACTGACTGCTGCTGGGGCAATGTCTCAGATGAACAGGGAGGATAAGACGAAAGTACTGGAGTCAGGGCAGTCGGTGAAAAACTACGGCACTGTCCCTGGTAAGAGGCTTAAGGTGGAAGGCAGGCTGCGAAGGGCAACTGGGGAAGGACAAGGAAGCACCATGTCCCCAGGTTGCTATCAAGATGGTGTTGGACAACGACCACACAGAGTTGGATCTCAGCCTTTAGAATGTGAAAAATCCAGGTTCCAATCCAGTATCTAACCCTTAGTATCATGACATAGTCACTTTGCCTCTCTGAGCTTGTTTCCTCATCTGCAACGAGGAAATCATCATTACCTTAGAAGGATCTGAAAGGATCAGAGGCAATACACACGAAGTTCTTGGGTTACTCTGAGCCAGTCAAGTTGCAAATGCTAAATCATGAAACCTACTGTTTCTACTGTTGCAACTTTGGCTATGCAACAAAGTTGTTGAGGAAAAAATAACAAATGGAAATATAAGGTGATACACACACATATGTACATGTTAGAAATATGTATATATAGCCGGGCGCGGTGGCGCAAGCCTGTAATCCCAGCACTTAGGGAGGCTGAGACAGGAGAATTGCAAGTTCAAAGCCAGCCTCAGCAATGGTGAGGTGCTAAGCAACTCAGTGAGACCCTGTCTCTACATAAAACACAAAATAGGGCTGGGGATGCAGCTCAGTGGTCAAATGCCCCTGAGTTCAATCTCCTGTACGAAAAAAAAAAAAAGAAATATGTATATATGTGCAAATATATGCACAAAATAAAATATACACATTTTAAAAAAAGACACCAGGATACTTACAAAGATTCCTGACAAACCCTGCACTGAATGCTGACGTGACATCTATGGGTGACAGATAAGTGACATTGTATGTGTACATGTGTGAGTGGCAGAGCTTTTCTCTTCAATGTCAACTTAACCCACATTTAAGCTCCAATACAGAGCTTTAATATTATTTTTTACTGCTATAAAAAAATTGCTTGCAAATTTCTTCCTGAGATCTAATATGGACTAGGTTAATTCAAGTGAAGGAGTTGGTTGACCAAACTGATGAAAATAGCAGTTAACCAACTTGGTGATCCATCAACACACCCATCTTTCCTCTTTCAGTCACTACAGATGTTTCTTCCTGGTCTGTTTAGGTGTTATTGTCTCTGTAGTAAACCAAGGGTGAATTATGAGCAAACACGGTGACTGGACAGTCTAATAAGTTTATATCAAACTGATAAATCTTTTGGATCCCAATATCTACCTCAATTGTAATTTCTTCTGCCTTACAACTTTCATTTTATTTTATTTTGTTTTTCATTTTATTCATTTTTCTGTGAGAAGATTCTAGTTTCCTTAAAGCACACTTGAATATTCTTGACATCAGAACGGTATACCTAAAAAACTGCCTTCAACAGAAGTTGGCTGGCTCATACCCATCTAGTATTCTTAGAAACTTTAGCCTTGCAAAATTAACCAGGTTGGCTTGCCAGTTAACAGATTAATAATAACTACCACCTCAGGGAAATTCTCATTTTTTAGGGGACTTGTATCTTCAAGTTCAGGGCAGCAGAACATACGAGAACTTAGGTCATCTACTTTAAGTAAATAGTATTGGTGTGGGAGAAATGGCTGTGAGGTCCCCAGAGCAATAGAACATAGATGTATATACACTTTTGAACTGAAGGAGCCTGGAGGAATCAAGACTGAGCAATAGTCCTCCAACTTTAGAAGACATCAGAATCACTTGGAAGCTTTGCAAAGCACAGGTTGCTGGCCCCACCTCAAAGTTTCTGACTCCGTAGATCTGGGGAGGCAAGAGATTTTGCATTTATGACAAGTTCACAAAGTACTGCTGATGCTGCTGGTTGGGGGGTCACACTGGGAAAGTCATTGGTCTGGAGTGATGGTTGTCAATAGTTGCTGTGTATTAGAACTGTCTAGAGAAGTTTCACAAATGTCAATGCCTGAGTCACACCTAAGAACAATCAAATCAGAATTTCCAAGGATGGGTGCAGTGATTTTTAAGGTTTCCCTGATGATTCTAATATGCAGCCAATTTTGACAGCCAACATATTTTCCAGGTGAGGAAACCAAGGCAGCCTTCTGATGGCAGTACAATGTCTAGGTCGTGAGTCTTCTGTCTCCCACTGAGGGCTCTTTCTGCTTCACTCATTAACACTGACTCTCAGACAAAGTTAAAGGGCATAGCAGACTGGGCTAGGTGACAGGTTTTAACAAGAAACCCCTGTATTTGCCCATTATAATCATTGCAATATCCACGTGCCTGTGATCAATTGCTGCACAATAAATTATTCCCAATCATAGTGGCTTCAAGGAACAGTTATTACCTGACATTTGTGGTAGGTCAGAAGTCATGCCCAGGCTGCAGTCATCTCAAGGTTTGACTGGAGAAGGTGCCACTGCCAACCTCATTCTCATGACTGTTAGCTAGCTACAGATCCTCCATGGCTGTCAGCCAAAGACACCAGTTCCTTGTCATGTGGACCTCTTTGCAAGGCAGCTCACATGGCATCTGATATCCTGCAGAAGGAGGCTCTGAGCAAGACACAAGCAAGAGGGAAGCTACAGTCTTTTGGTAACTTAGTCTTAGGTGTGGCACCCTATCTCTTTTGCTAGTTAGAAACAAGTCCTCTCCCTGGACTTGGGCTGGACACCAGCATGAATATCAAAAAAGCAAGAAGTCTAGGTACAGTCTTGGATATATAAAACCTCCAGGAATTTAAAATAAACCCTGATAATAAACCAAAGTACTGTAAGCATAAAATAAAAGTAAGAGCTGAATGTCCGTTCAAGGCTTCTGAGAGGTGAGTTCTCTCCCTTGGACATGTATGTCAGGAAGGAGATACAGGAAGAAAGGAAAGAGAAATGCAAAAGAAGGAATCAGGAATGCAGTTTTTCCTCCAAATTTCCCAGCATTATAAGGGAAAAGAACTTATAAAAACCATTACAAAAGCGAGGAAGTTGGAACATGAAGCTTTAGAGGAAACAGAAGAAACTAGAGAGTATCTGTTAAACAAAGGGTAACTGTGTTAACCTTATTAAAGACTTTGGGGGAAATATGTAAATATTTAATTTCATCCAGATGCCCCAGGCTAACTGAAAAAATGGAATAAATATAAATTAAATCTTAAATCTTGATGAAATTATATTCTACCTTAAGATTAAAATAATAGGCTGTAGAGGAACAAAGAGACCATTTTCACATAAGTAAGTTATTCAGTAGGCCTATGGCAAATTCACAACTAGGACTTGGCTGTCCTGGCTCTCAGCCCAACACTTTCCCTACATAACTTTACCCATGACCCATTTGATTTTACAGTAGATCACCAACATTCCAAACAATGGACTGCCTCTGTTTTAACTAGATCTCATGGTAGTACAGCTGCTTGCAAGGGTGAGCGTATTTATGACACAAGTAACTTATTTTACTGCCAGTTTGCCTACCCAGGCAGAAGGGAAGATTCCAACAGATATAAAGGACAAACATCAGAATACACCCAGCTCATTTATATTTGATTTCTTTTCTCAACAAGTGTTAACTGAGGGTCAGGTATGAGCCAGACACTGCACCAGGTATAGAGGTTCTAAAGCCAGAAGGGATATAGCACCTGCTCCTAAGGAGCTGCTGGCAGATGGAGGAGACAAAGGTGAGTCCACAACTGTAGAAGGATGGAGGGGGTGCCTCACTGGAAACAAGGACTCATGGAATTTAAGTCAGATTAGAGCGAGTTATCCTTGAAGACAAAGTGAAGTTTATTTTGACAGAAGTAAGGACAGCCTGCAAGGGAAGTAACTTTATAAACCAAGGAAAGAAGGCTTGAAAGAGCACATGTGTTCATAAATTAGAGGAGAAATTCAGTATGGCAGTATTGATGGATTTATGGAGGAAAGAGGCAAAACCTAAGAGCAAAAATGACTGTACTCATTTCCTGTCACCACTATTAAAAATTGCCACAAATGTAGAGGCTGAAACAAACAAAAAGGTCTTTTCTTACATTTCTGGAGGTCACAAGTCCAAAATGAGTCTTATAGAGCTAAAAATCAAAGTGTGGGCAGAGCTGGCTCCTTCTGGAAGGTTCAGAGTAGAGACCCTTTTTTCTTTCTTCCAAGTATCAAAGCTGCTAATGTTTCTTGGGCACACAACTTCAAGCCCTGTCTTTCCTCATCACTTTGCCTTTTCCTCTGCAGTCAAACCTCACCCTGCCTCCCTATGATAGGACCAGTTGAGATCACACTTAGGGCCCACTTGTACAATCCAGGATAATCTTCTCACTTTAAGATTCTAACTTCAATCATATGGGCAAAGTCCCCTTTGCCCATATAAGGTAAAATTCACAGGCTTCAAGGACCAGAATGTGTATATTTTTATCTTCAGGGGTCTTTACTCCACCTACCACCAGAACTATGAGATAAAATGAGAATTTTCACTTTAAAGTCTATGACTGTCACAGTGAAGTTTTTTGCAGGCAAGTGATGTAGCAGATTTAAGAATGCTCACCCTGACAGCCACCTTGTGGGGGCTGATCTGGGGGCCAAGAAGGGAAGTGGACAATAAAGCATTTAATCATCTGAGTAATTTAGGAAAAGGATTGGAAACAGAGGAGGAATTGATAGGACAGATTTTATGTCTAAATCAAGAAGACCTGAAGACTGTTAGAATCTAGGGAATTAAGGGAAGTAGACCTCTGAGAAGACTCAGAGTTCTGCTGGGCTAATATTGATGATTTTCACATTGACTTGACATACAAGAGATCAGCAGGTTTGTGGCTAGTTATTGGAGCTTTGGAGGAGGAAGGGAGCTGGGGATGATGAGTTCTCCTATGGACCAGCTGGGTCCTAGATGCCTAGAGGATATCTTGTGGAGATAAGCAGCTGTGCAATGGGAAGCTGGTGATTTAATTCTGAAGCTTAGCAAGGGTGTCTGTCCAGAGAACTTGATCTAAATGACATCAGCCTGTCAGAGAGTACCGGAACCATGTGAAAGGCTATGATTACTACAATCATTCTGAAAGATTAATACAGGATAAGAAGGCAGGGCTGTAAATGAAGCCCTAGAAATTCCTACAGCAAAGGAAAGGAGCCCACCAAAGATAAAAGTGGGAAAAGGCTTCAAGAGAGAGAAAGTACCAATGAAGAAAATCCAAAGAGAATGAGCTTCAGAAGACAAGGAAGAGGAGATACCCAAGGAACAATTTACTATTGTGGGAGGAAAGTAGTATTTGTGAATCATGTAACAGACGAGTATAGATTTCCCTGAAGATCTTCTGAGTGAATGAGAAAAAGATTAAAAACTTAGACAAATACGTAAAATATACAAATATTCAACAGGAAAAATGCAATTCTCACTTGAACACATGAAAAAAATGGTTCACCTCCCTCATAAAATACATGCAAATTAAAAGTACACCGAGCTGGAATGTTTAACTAATTATATAAGTAAATTTTCAAAATTTGATAACATGGCATTAGCAGCAGTAAGATAGGCATTCCTAAATGGCTGGCTGGTCACACTATAAACTGGGCAACTTCCTTAAAATGCTTCTCGAAGATCTATGAAAATATTAATGCATATACTCTCACCATGTGTACAATGCTAAGTTAACAATTGTTTATTTCTGTTTTTAAAAAGTCAGGGTGATGTGTGCAAACATGTGAATGAGTGTGAGTGTGTTTGCTCATGCAGGAGAAAACGACTCACAAAACTGATAACATTGGTGGTCTTCAGAATGGGAAGCCAATGGCCAGAGGACAGGAGTGAAAATGAGAATTTTCCACTGTCTTCTCTTACAGCATTTTGAGAACTTTTAGCTATATGAATATACTACCTTTTCATAAGTTAATTCAGTCAGTGAAGCATGTATAACACTTCCATTATAGAAATGTAAAGAAAATTTAAACACAAAAAAAGCATTATTTGGGGAATAATATTAAGATCACTGGTGTCCTTTAAAAAAGGAGGGTTGAAGCTGGGCACAGTGGCACACACCTGTAATCTCAGCACTTTGGGAGGCTGAGACAGGAGAATCGTGAGTTCAAAGCCAGCCTCCGCAATGGCGAGGAGCTAAGCAAATCAGTGAGACCCTGTCTCTACATAAAACACTAAATAGGGCTGGGGATGTGGCTCAGTGGTCGAGTGCCCCTGAGTTCAATCTCCAGTACCAAAAAAAAAAAAGGCAGGCTCAGTGATAAGGCAAAGACAAGGACCAAATTATAGTTGGTAAGTTGAGAGAAGGAGAAAGGGCAGGAAGGAGGGAGAGGAAGAAGAGGAAGAAGGTCAGAGGGTGAGAGGAATGTCGACTGATTTTTCAAGAAAATTGACAGAAAGGTCAAAGTAAGGTGAGACAGTGAAGATTTGGTTTGTTGGGTGGCTGATTTTCTTTTAATATTTGCATGTTTCTATTCTGAAGACAGAGACCATAAAATACTAACAAAAAGGAACATTTGGTAAAGTATGAGGTTCCTGTGGAAGCAGGAGGGCACAAAATCTGAAATACATTGTAACAAAACTACCTGAATCAGAGGGAGTTACATCACATTCCCTGAGACAGAAAAAAAAGAGAAGTGAATGAGGAAGCAAGCAAAGATGAATTCTCATGTTAGAGATTAAATTCAATGTGCATACACAATGGAGTATTATTCGACCATTAAAAAGAATGACTTCATGACATTTGCCAGTAAATGGACACCTCTGGAGACTATTAGGCTAAGTGAAATAAGCCACTCCCAAAAGCCAAAGGTCAAATTTTTTTTCTGATATGTGAAAGCTAATCCACAATAAGAGGCCAGGGGCAGGGAGAATAGACATTCAGTAGATTAGTAAAAGGGGAATGAAGGGAAGGGACAGGGATAGGAAAAAGACAGTGGAATGAATCCAACATAATTTTCCTATGTACATATGTGAATACATCACAGAGAATCCCACCATCATGTAGTATGAGGTCCTAATTAGAATAAGATACATTCCATGCTTGTATGGCTATATCAAAATAAATTCTGCTGTCATTTAAAACTAAAAAGAACCAATAAAATTTTTAAAAGAGATGAAAACCAATACAATATCTCACCTTTAGCCTTTTTTTTTTTTTTTTCTCAGTAAAATTGAATGTGCAGGCAACAAAGAATGATGAGAGTGGTGAGAAGCTGGAGGTTTGGGTAAAAACATGAAAATTAGAGAGAGCTGCTGAGGGAAATAAAGAGGCTGCTCTCACCATGGAGAAGTGGAGAACGGGCCTCAACCACCAGTGACTCTGAGTGTGTAACAATCCCAATGCCCATTGCAGCTTGATTTCTGTCAGAATGCAGATGTGCAGAGGCCACACTGGGGCAAGCTGAGTTTTAACACAAGGACAAGGGGGTGATGGAAGGCCATGAATGGAACATGGGCAGAACACAGGCCCACAATAACAAGACTGAGCTAAGCTGGATAGCCAGCCATGTGAAGCCAGAACCAGGACGAAACTGGAAGAAGCCAGAAGAGCCCAGGGTCTGGAGATCTAAAAGATGGAAAGCGGGAGGAAAAGGGAAAGAACTAAAAGTAAGGAATACACAATGACACTTGGAGTTCCAGACTGAAGAAGATCTGGGCCCTGATAACAACCAAGCAAGAATGTAGACAATGGGGAACTGAGATGGGGACCATGAACAGAAGTATGTCAAATCACTGCTCACACTTCTTTTGACCTGGGCTCCATTGCTGGTAGCCACTGGGTCTCCACGAGGAACTGGGCTGTGCAGTGTGCCACTTATAAGAAGACTTGAAGGAAACTTCTGTCTCTAAGCATGTTCCAGAAATGCAGGAACAGTAACATGAAGTACATTCCTCTGATGGATTTTTAACATATGGTCTTTCAGGACCCTGATGTCTCAGCCCTTTCAATTTGCAGGATTTACTACAGAGAACTTTCTTTGTCTTGGGAGCAGGTCCAGGGACAGCAATGCACTTTACCCTGGTCTGACCCTCTGCAATTGTCTATATTTGGTTGCTGCTGAAATGTACTGGTGTCACATCGGCACTGAGTTAGAGAATGTTTTTCATGTTTCTAAATGTCAAAGACCTTATAAAATAAGTGGAAGCATCTACATACTAGGAAAGAGAACTGGTAAATAATTTTCTATTAAACCACTGTGTTTTTCAAAGTCTCCTGAGAGTTGTTTATGAAATGTGGGAGAAGTTCTGCAACCCTGGCAGAAAAGAAGTGCCTCTACTCCTCTGGCCAGAACTATTGTGACTATCAGACCTCTAGAAGTGAAGAGATCAGAACATTAAGGCGACTCATTCATACATTCAAAACATTTATTCCCTGCTTTTCTAGCACTTATTAGCAAATCAGGAGGTCTTAGACAAAAGTCATTAAAACTCACTGAGACCAGGGATCCTTGCTGATCAGGTAAGCCTATGAAACCTGACAATAATAACATACTGAATAATAAAACTGCAAAACATTAGTCACCCCCAAAGAAACCTAAATTCCTAAGCCTAGAAATCCAAGTTCTCCATATTAATTCAAACTTCTTGCCTTTGCTCATGTCACACAAAACATGGCTCCACTTTATGCACATATCTGTGGGAACTTAGTCATCATTTAATCATCACCACATCTTTCTCCTGTCTTAACTCCTCCCTTTCTACCTCCTGTTCTCTGTCAGCTTGCCCATAGCCAAGCATGACTAAGGTAACCAATGCATGGAAGAAATAGGATGCAACATGATACGAAATGTGCAGTCTTTTCCCTTAGCACCTTCGAATAATCTCTGGGTTCATGATGATGATGAAATCTAGGAATTGACCCCCAAATTGTATCATAATTCTTAGACAATAAAAATATTTGGGATGGTATGAGAAGAGGCCTAGTTAGGGCTCAGAGCTCTCACCCCTGCCCAGAAGTAATGAGGAGCTTACCCTCCACAGTTAAGTGGGGCACCTGGTCTTCTACTCCCACCTGACACTCACGAAGTGACCAGAGCAGTGTGAAAGGTATCCAGGTGTTACAGCCTGAAAGTTGCATCCTTCTCAAAACTTGTATGTTGGACCTTCCCCAGTAATGTTATCACATTATAACATTATTTATAAGGTGAGCGGGTTTTTTTGTTTTGTTTTGTTTTGTTTTGTTTTTAGTACCAGGGATTGAACTCAGGGGCTCTCTACCACTGAGCCACATCCCAGCCCTATTTTGTGTTTTATGTAGAGACAGGGTCTCACTGAGTTGCTTAGCGCCTCGCCCTTGCTGAGGCTGGCTTTGAACTCACGATTCTCCTGTCTCAGCCTCCCTAAGTGCTGGGATTACAGGCTTGCGCCTGGCTATAAGATGAGATCTTTGAGAAATAATTCTGATTGGATGAGGTGATGCAAGCAGATGCAAGATCTTCATGAGTGATTAGTGCCCTTATGTGACCTTGCTTCTTCTTCTACTGTGTAAGGATATAGCAAGAAAATGGCCACATATGAACCTGGAAGGGGTCCTCACTAGATACCAAGTCTGCCTGCGTTTTTTGTTTGGGGTTTTCTTGTTGTGGTGGTTTTGTTTGTTTTTGTTTGGGGATTTTTGTTTGTTTGTTTTTAGTTTGGTTGGCTGGTTTTTTTGTTTGGTTTTTTGTTTGGTTGGCTGGTTTGGTGATACTAGAGATTGAACCCAGGTGCACTTTACCACTATATATAGCTATATATCTCCATCCCTTGTTATTTTTATTTTTGAAACAGGGTCTTGCTAAGTTTCTTAGGGCCTAAGTTGCTGAAGTTTGCCTTAAACTTGCAGTCCTCCTGCCTTCAGCCTCCCAAGTTTCTAGAATTACAAGAATGTGCCACTGTGCTCAGTTGCCAGAGCTTTGATATAGGTCTCCCAAGCTCCACAACTTTGAGAAATAAATTTATATGCATTTTTGTTATAACAGCGTAAGCTAAGATACCAGATAAAATAGGGGTGAAATAATACCCAGAGTCATAACCTCAAACATAGCTGGTTTTGACTTTTAAAAAAGATTCACACCAAGAACCAGGAAGATCTCAAGCTGAATTTTATAAAGGCAATTGACAGATGTAAACATTGACAATATAGAGAAATTTTAAAAAATTTAAAGAAAATCATTATGGAAATGATTCAAATAGAATTTACAAACATGTTCAAATAATGAAAAAATAGAAAATCTAAGCAAAAAATAAAAATAAGAGGCATACAAAAGAACTGAATGGAAATTCTGGAACTGAAAAACACAATAACCAAAATTAACTACATAGTGGATAGACTCAACAAATGAATAGTGAGGACAGAAAAGAGAATCAATAAACATAAAGATAAAAGAACAGAAATTTCCCAATCTGAACAATAGAAAAAAATTTATATATACATTAAGTTTAGAACTGAGGCACTTGTAGGACTATTTAGAAAAGAGTTACTGTCCATGTTATTGGAGCCCTGGAAGAAAAGGTAGAGAAAGTTGTATCTAAAAGATAGTTTAAAAGATAGCTAAAACATATGTAATGGCTGAACACATCCCAAATTTGGTACAATGCATAAATCCATAGATTCAAGAAGCTGAGTGAATCACAATCAAAATGAATACACAATAAAAACCATCAGTCAAGATTCTGAAAATGAAAAATAAGAAAAACAATCTTAAAATTGAGGTTGAGAGAAATGACGTCTTACCTATGGGGAAAAAAACAATTTGAGTGACAGATTTCTTATCAGAAACTTTGGGGATCAGAAGGAAATGTAACAGTATCTGTCAAATGGAAGACAGAATTGTGAAACCAGACCACATATCCAGCAAAAGTACACTTCAGAAATGAAGACAAACTCAGGATATTCTCAGAAGTATAAAAATTAAGAATTTGTCAAGAATAAGCATAGCACAAACAAGGGAGAACAGATGTAGAAAGTTCTCTAAATGGGAAATATAACAATGAATCCTGAAAATCAAGAAAGATACAGAACACAGAAAAACAAAGTCAAATACAATGAACTGTTGCTCCATTCTGTAGTTTCCTAAATTATGTTTAATAGTGAGAAAAAAACTGTTAATGTGGGGCCAAAATGTATGTTAAGGAAATATTTTAAACAGATTTTAAACAAGAGAGAGTAAAGGAAAATGATATCTATATGCTTGAGTGAAACTGGAATATGACAACTAATGTAGACTGTGATAAGTTACATACATACAATACCATTGACAACTGCTCCCCCCAAAATGAAATAATTAAGGTGTAAATCTAACAAAAAATGCACAGGACCTGTATGCTGACAATTGTAAAAAGCTAATGAAGAAAGCAAAGGAGATACAAATAAATGGCAAGACATGCTGAGTTCATGGACTAAAATTCTGAATATACTAATGGTTTTAATTCTTCCCAGATTCATACACAGGCCAAACATAATCCTATCAACATCTTAACAAGACTTTCTTAAATATGGACAAGATTATTCTAAAATTTATATAAAGAGGCTCCAGCCCAAGAATAGCTAAACAATCTTGACAAATAACAAAGTGGGAGGAATTACCATCTCTTCCATGGTAAGGCTTACTGTGTAGCTACGGGAGTCAAGATAGTGTGGAATTGGCACAGCCTGCGACACACAGGAAAAGGTCACAGAATCGAGAACCCTGAGAGAGACCCACACAAACACGCCTCATTGGCTTTTAACAAAGTTGAAAATCTAAAACAAGGACATGGACGCCAGTAGTCAATCCATGAAGTCAAACTGAAGGTGTAGCAATATGAAGAGCCAGGAGCAGTGGCACACTCCTGTAATCCTGTGGCTCTAGAGGCTGAGGCAGGAGGATCGTGAGTTCAATACAAGCCTCAGCAAAAGTGAGGCACTAAGCAACTCAGTGAGACTGTGTCACTGGGGATGTGGCTCAGTGGTCAAGCGCACCTGAGTTCAATCTCCAGTATTCCCTCCCCCCCAAAAAAATAAAAGTAATAGAAAGGAAGAGAAGTTGATATTGAGTTATTACACTATCTTCCACCCAGGGCCACTGGGGCTGAATCTCTCCAGAGGCCCTTGCCGAGTCCAGAATGAGTCTCTGAATTGTCTCTCCAGGACACAGAAGATAGTGCTATTTGAGCACTGCCCTCAGCTAAGTTATATCCACTTGCACTCAGGGCTGAACCTGAGAGTTAACTGACCTCCTGAGGCTTAAAAGAAGCCATAAGGCAAAAAAACGGGAGATGTTGCTGGCAGTAAGATGGAAAGTCATGAGTGTGTCCCATGTGGTTAACCTTGGCTTAACGTCAGTAGAGTGCCAGCAAGGAATAAGACTATAGGAATAAGACATCATCAAACATAGCAGCTTTCATCATGAATATAGTTTCCCCACGTGCCTTGCCTTTCCCTTTTGCTTTTTGCCCAGTTATTTCAAGACTTGAATGTGAAAGGGCAGATTAGCCATTGCTGATTCTAGGGCAAATGACATTAACCCTTAGCCCTCACCTTGACCTGCTCACTATTACCCTCATCCATACATTCACACTAACCCTAATCCTAACACCAATGCTGCTCCTAATCCCAACACAACCACATGCCTTAACCCTAATCCTAACCCTCACCTTAATCCTATTGATTGCTTGATTAAAGATTATGAATCACATTGTGTGGCTTTCTTGAATGTCAGATTAAATACTAGACATGGCAAATGATATGGTCTTGTTCTAGCTGGCAGCTACTTAGGCTGGGTTCAAATTCCCAGTCATCTTCCCTGCAGATATAAACCCTAAAATCTCTAGTCAGAACTTTCAACTCCCAGCTATAGCTAGCTCTTCACTAGTCATTCTGGTATCCCACTGTTATGGTTTAGATTATTAGGTTTCCCCAAAAGCTCATGTGTAAGAAGACAGTGCAAAAAGGTTTACAGATGAAAAGATTGCATTAGGAGAGCCCTAATCTAATCAATGAATTAATCCCTTAATAGGGATTAACTGGTGGTAACTAGGCAGGTAGGGTATGGCTGAAGGAGGTGGGTCCCTGGGGGTGTGCCTGCTTTGGGGTTAATATTTTGTCCTTGTTGAGCAGAGCCCTCCCCCACCCTCTGCTTCTTGACGGCCATGTCCTGGCCTGCTTTCCTCTGCCACGTTATTCTGCTATAATGTTCTGTCTCACCCCAAGGAATAGAGCTGGCTGTCTATGGACTGAGAACTCTAAAATGGTAAGCCTCCAAATAAACCTGGGGGCTCACGGCAATGGAAAAGCTGACGGAAACACTCACCCACAAATGTGGGGTCCAGCAGTCTACTATGGATTAGGAAAGATTCTATGGGCAGAGTTCAGGACTTGATCCTTCTGGTTCGGCTTCCCTTCCAGGGTTTCTCCATTTCCTTTTTGGCTCTTCTGCTGCTGTGAATTCTCCTCCTCTTCTAGTGCTGTGTGTGTGTGTGTACGTGTACACACTTTGGCCTATATTTTATCATCTTTATTTATTAGAAGTTTAGTTCGGCCAAACAACTTCATCATTACTCAGGATTCAAGTTTAACTGATCATAGGAATCATTGCTTGAACCAGGGGTTTGGGAAGGGAAACAAAATCACAGAAGGTACAATTGTCTCTCAACTACCTATGTACACCCTCTTCTTGTCCTTCTTGACTTCCTCCAGCCCAGTGTCAGGTCTGCCATTTCTTTTAATGAGGGAGCCCTACTTCATACATCCAAACTTAAGTCTCAGTAGATCAGATAGCATCTTTCATGATGGGCAGCTCATATTTGGGACCAGGCCTCAGAAACAAGTCAAGGGTTTGTTTCAAAAAAAAAATAATCATTAGTAAATGTGAGTCTTCTTTGAGGCTTTCCAGAGGCTCCATATAGTATCCTTATTCTCCAGGCTCTTATTACAATTGGATTTGATGAAGGCATCCTAAAGTAACCAGAGTAAGCCACTCCTCCTTTCCCAGGGAGGAGTGAATGAGGGATGGAGGAAATCCAGGAATATCATGTTAGTGAAATTCCCTGGACATGATAAGAAATTATTAGGAATGGGAAGAGTGGGCTCCCTGGGAACCAATGAATGCACAGATGAATTAATAAATCACCATTATAATTATAGAAAATTTAGTATTGATCCTGTGCAGATATTATATAATAAGTCATTTACTCAATTCTCATACATTTTAGGCAATATAGAATTCCACCAGTAAAGATATGTGAAAGTATCAGCATTTCATCAGTATCAGCACTTGCAAAATGCCAAGATATATGTATTTATTATTTGTTTTGTGTCAGACATCACGCTAAATTCTAAGGAGATAAATGTGAATGATATTATCCTTGATCTCAAGAAACCAATCTAATAAAATGTTCTGGGCCCATCTGATCAACTCTCAGAAGGACTGAGCTCCAACCTCTGCCTGGCCTCTCTGCAGCTCTCTCCTTAACTCAGGAGAACTCTTCTTTCCCCAAGGCTGTCTTGAGTCACTGACCTTGTCACTAGCTCACCACGATAGTCTGAAACCCAGAAGAAAGAAAACAAGTGAAGAATACTGTGCCCATCAGAAAAAAATAAATGTTTTTCAGATAGCTCTTAGAGCCATAAATAATGTGAATGCCAAGCGGAAGAATGATGGGTGAGCAGAGCATGGAAAATATGATTTAGCCACATTTTTCACAGATTCAGAGATAACTTTTCATGCCCCTTACAATAGTAAATAAAGTTGTACATGAGCAATAGAAAAGTTTGGTTAGACAATGTCCAATTTCAAGTTAAATGTAAATAAATCTTGGTGTCTATTCAAGTCCTTGAATATTTTATTCCTTCTCTTTAAGGTGAGAAAGAGGGAAAGAGGAAGAGGGGAAGAGAGAGAATGAGAAAGAGTAAAATTGATCACGATTTAATGGATAGAGCAGATTTTATCATGTTTTTCCCTCCTTAGCAGATGTTTTTTCCTGATATTGCAAACTTAGCAACTGCTCTTGGAGAGACAATGACATCAAGCAATTTCCGTTCCCAGGATGACCTCAACTGTGTCTGATGAGTCTTCTCTAATGCTGATCATTATGGATCAGCAAATTCACATCATTCATAGCATCCATGTCAAAAGCAGCCTTACACCTAGAATGCTTTTTTAACTTATACTACACAAACATTAGAAAACAAAAGTTGATTGACATTTTTGTCCCATTTTATAATTATCAAATGCTAATTATGCAATTTTGGAAATATTCAAAAGAAGAAAGTACAACCAACCAGTCTCACACCAAGAAATAATCAACTACCTTTTCTGTGTAAGTAATTGCAAATTTCATATGATTTTTTTTGTTTTGATTCTTAGCATCCATGTTTTTTTTGCATTGCTATAATATTCTGTATGTAATGTTTTGCCCTTTTGCAGCCTATTATTCCCATGAGCATTTTCCTATAAGGACTGTGTGTATTTATATCAGTTGAGTGTTTATAGCCATTCACTAGATATCATTCCCACACTCCAACTACAGGAAATATGCTTTCACCTTGGTTCATAAACTATTCCTCTCTAACTTCATGAGGAACTGTTTTGAAGCTAGTGACATGAAATCACACATAGACTACTTGTGCATTGACTGCACTGAGTCTTGAGGGCAAGAATTGTTCCTCCAGCCCTAAGCACAGTCTGTATTCATAGTAAGCAAGCAATAAATGCTCCCGGAAAGAAAAGAATACCAATGGTTCCAGCTCTGGTACCAACACAGTCTCCTGTAGAACTAAGTAGAATTCTAAAAACAGTGCTTACACTAAGGACTAAGAGCAAGTGCCAGGAGTGAGAGGACACCAGATGGCTGACAGCAGCCCTTAGCTATGACCCACAGAAACACCTATTCACCAGTCCTTGGCAATGTGTTAGTGCCTATTTCTAAGTACATGGCCTATTATAGGAATTTCTTTTCAGAATACAGTCAGGTACAAGTGAGGCTCTTAATGGTATTTCTGACACAATTTCCATGAACCAGTATAAAGGACTTGCTAAAATGCCCACAAATCCTCTTGGTTTACCTGTAGACCTAGAGACCTATTTGCATACCTGTCTCCTTGCCTCCACTCACATATCCATCCCCAGTGTGAGCTCTTTGAAGACAGAAATCAAATCTTATCTTGATTTCCCTAGCACTTAGTATGGTGTCTGGAACAGAATACCTGAAGTTAACTTGAACTCAACCTACATTATTCAAAATCCTGGGACTTTGATTTATTCAATAACTTTCTTTTGAGAATCTGCTATGTACATGGCTATATGCTCCCTGCTGAGGATACAGAGGTGTCAGAACAAAAGAGGCCATTAGATGACCAGCACAGGGATCATCACAATGTCCCAAATATGTAAATAAAACCTTGGCTTAATCCAAGTGATTAGATAAATGGCCTAAAGATAATGCTGAAATAAAAATCAAACTTAGACTCCATTTGGCTGAGAAATTAAAGTGTCATTCTTCTCAACAAAATGTCCAGAATATACAGTTCACTTCTCTGATATCATTAAAGGGTCTGAATACTTGGTGACGTTCAGAACATAGGATCCATTCCTTTCTCTCACCTGAAGAAATTTAGAGATGTAGCATCTGCAAACAGCTGTGGTTGTGAACTGTTCTGTGGAACTCTGGGAAGTTTCCCCCCAATTTACCGGCAATATAATTAATTGGAGGAGATCCCCTCAGGCTTGTACTGCTATCTTTTAGGGTGACTTCCCCTGCAAATGAGTCACATTTGAATAAGTGGCTTGAATTCCCTTTGACACTGAGAATCCCCTGAAACAGGGGAAAGGGTCAATCTTGACCCAGAGGCAAATCCTCTAAGTGAACAGCAACACCCAGGATCTGGTTTTAATCCACCACATTGGAAGAAACAAAAATTATTACAGCCAAATATGCTACCTAGAGCACTAGTTCTTCCTGGGGCCACCTCTTCCTCATCTACGTGATTGTTCAATGTTTTATGCTTGTCCTACTTTTTCACATTCTTTATAGCTAAGAACCTAGCTCCAGGAGCTCTGAAAGTCTATTCTGACCTAGGCTTTGGTACATATGTGTCACATGATTTTGAACCTCAGTTCAGGCATCTAAATAACAGACTGTAAAATGCCAATGTATCGGTTTCCTAGGGCTGCCATAACTAAGTGCCACAAACTGAGTACCTTATACAATGAAAGTTATCCACCAGTTCTAGAGGCCAGAAGTCCACTGGATGTGCCAGTAGGGTGGGCTGCTTCTGAGGGTAGTGAGAGAGAATCTCCTACATGCCTTCCTCCTAACTTCTGAGAGTCTCAGCAAGCTGTGGCTTATGGATTCACATTGTCTTCTCTCTGTGAACATTCATCTCTAAGCTTCCCCTTTTTTAGATATCTGTCATTTTAGATTCAAGACCTCCCTGATAAGACCATTTTAACTTGATACTTCTACAAAGACTCTATTTCTGAATGAGGTCACATTTTGAGGTGCTGGAGGTTAGAACTTCAATATAACTTTTTGATGTGATGAGATTCAACCCATAACAGTCAACTCTATCATATTCTCATAAAGATTAAATATTCCAAAGTGTATAAAATGGCAAGTGTCAAGCTGGGCACGGTAGCACACGCCTGTAATCCCAGCACTTAGGGAGGCTGAGACAGGAGAATCTCAAGTTCAAAGCCAGCCTCAGCATCAGCGAGGCACTAAGCAACTCAGTGAGACCCTGTCTCTACATAAAACACAGAAAAGGTCTGGGGATGTGGCTCAGTGGTCAAGTGCCCCTGAGGTCAATCCCCGGTACCAAAAAAAAAATGGCAAGTGTCTTCTAGGTGCTCAAAAACAGCTGGATTCCCATTTCTTTCCTTTTCCTTTTTAGCTTTGACTTTCAACCTCACCCTACAACTTTGTTCTCCCTATCTACCTGTAAGCTCTTACCCATAATGCATTATTTGTTCAAAACTAGACTTTATGAGAATATCAAGGTCTAACATTAGTGTTAGTCACTTATTGGTTGCTAAATAAACATTTCATAGAGAAAGAATTTCACATTTTAAGTACCCTGCTACTTATATCTTTCAAGAACATGTTTATTAATAGAATGAGTGAGAATGTAATAGCATGATGTTTATGAATCAACTTAAAAACACAGTTTTAAATGTATGGATTTGGAGACATAAAACATGCTGGTGTTCAGGTAAACAACATGTTAAAAGGTAGATGCATTCTTTTCATTGTTTTGAGAGAATATGGTGAGACCATTATGTAGAGGTTTTAACACTTAGTAGGCACTCAGAAAGTAGAATTTATATCTATTATTCCTGTTGCTGAGTCCAGGACCTGACCCTCTACAAGCTCTGGTCAGTGGCTTGCCTTGCACTACAGTATAAAAGGGCACGGGGTACCGTGGAGACACTAAGGATGGAGGGATCCCTCTGGGTCTAAGAACATCTCCAGAAGTTGGAGGCTTCATCACCCCTATAAGAGGAGCATTAACAGCATGTGTAAAGGCAGAAAGATAGGAAATACTGCTTGCTCTGAGCATGGTTAGTGTGGTTAAAAAGTTCCCACTACCTAAGTATGAGCAATCAGTTGGAGAGTTAAGCAGCCCTGATCAGTCACAGGGCGCTGCATAAACTTCTATAGATGTACAGATTTGTCCTGAAGGTGTTGAGAGAATCATTAAAGAAATATAAGTGGGAAATAGTTCCATTCATCCATTCATTCAAGCACTCACTCAAATAGCGAGTCCCTCTATTTGTTGTAGTAAATGTTTTTTTAATTAGAGTGAAAAATATGAAAAAGACATAACTTCTATATTACATAGATTTAGAATGACATTTTTGTATAGGCTTTTCAACTATTTCAAGTGAATTATTCCTCTCTAGGCTTCAGGTCTTACCTTTGTAAAATTGCAGCATTAGATAAAATTATTAAGGATCTTTCCTGGGAACATTTTACAAATTAAGGAGAAAAATGATAAGTATGCTTAACAAGGGAGGATGTATTATAAAGGAAGGGCTGTGAAGTCAGGGACTATTGTTCCAAGTCAAGCTTTACTACTAATTATTTATCGCTCATTATCTTTCACCAAGTTACTTAATTTGTCTAAACTTCAGTAACCTCCTCTATAAAGCAGGATTATCAAAATCTACCTTGAGGGGATGTCATAAGTATTTAATATGAAACTAGTGTGAACTGACAACAGTAAAGCTTAACATGTACAAGTACTCAAAGCATTGAAATTTCTTATCTGTGCCATTTATGAATATAAGTATATATGTATCATATGTGTGTATACTGTATACATATAGTTCAATCACATATATATGAACACTGATATATATAAACCCATGCTCAGGTTAGCCTATTAGCATTTTTTAAGAGCAATGCACGTCTTAATAATTGCATCTTCTAGCATTTCTAGTATGTATCATGAGGCCAAAACCACTTTCAGAGTATATAATTTGTTTTCCTCAAAGGGTACCTTTGGCATATCTGGCTATATATAAATGAATGGCTTGTAATAATTTATAAATGTCTGATTACTCAACAAACACATGGCAAATATCCCACAGTTGGGAATTGGATTTGCTAGATGTATGCTTAAATTGATATTTTAATATAATTTAATGTAAATGCTAATCTAATAAATACTAATCCAAGTCAAACATCAACTAATTTATGGCACTTGACTTGCTAGAAAGCAGCACAGATTTGTAATTTCTTAGTACATATGAAATATTTATGTATTGTGCTACCTGAAGAAATGAAAGCATTCTGTGCTTCTGAGCTATCCTTTCAACTAAAGATGTACTAAGAACATTCTGTGTGTTGAAAAGAGTAGGAAGAAGAGGGATTATCTCTCTTTTACCCCTTGACTACCTAGCCTCAGGTCAATGTGAGACCTGACCTCAAATCATATCTACAGCTCCTTGATATTTGTTCCACACCTACCTTGTCCTGTTGCAGGAAGTCAGAATAGCCAGAACTTTCTTAAAATCTTAACATATCCAAGAAGAGAATTCCTGTACCTGCAATCAATAAAATAGATTGTACTTTACAGCATAATTGCATGCATATCTATTATAAGAATAGGTGTCCTGCAGCAAAATCTCATTCATTAGGCAACATTCAAAATTCAGGGCAAGGCACTATAGAAAAAAGGTAAAATAAAAATGATACAATTACTTAGCCAAATTGATTCAACTGCCTTTCCTGAAGGTAACAGGAGCACACAGTGGAGAAGTTTTTGATAGACTAAAGCCTTAACTCATGTGTGTAAGAGGTAAAATCTGAAGACCTGAAGTTCAGCAGAAGATGAAAATGCACTTGGAACATGATTGGATATCAAACTCTAGTATAGTGATGGCTCCGGGACCACTAACATAGTCCCAGACCAGTGGTCCAGATTCACGTGAGATCCCCCAATGAGAGGATTCCTTCCACAGGAGGAGCATGGTACTGATGTTTGCCTCATCCATGAGCTTTTCTATTTAAGTGAATGAGATGACGAATGAGTTGCAAAAAAAAAAAAAGTAAAAGGAGTTTGTTTGCAGGTTGTAAGGAAGGAAAGAGCGGAGTCACTGGGGAAAACATTGCAAAAGAGAAGAGAATTCTCCAGCACAAATTTTGACATTTTGCTGCACCATATAATTCCTTCAAAATCTTCAGTAAACTTACTTATGATGCTTCTTTTTGTAGTCATTAGTCTTATAGCTGATATATAATCCTCTTTCTTTCCAGGCACACTGAAGACTGGTTTTTTTTTAATTTTTTTAATTGTCTTTTTTGTAATTGGTTCTTTTTAGTTACATATGAGAGCAGAATCCATTTTGATATATTATACAAGCATGGAATATATCTTATTCTAGTTAGAGTCCCATTCTTATGGATGCACATGGTGGTAGGATTCACTGTGTTGTTTTCATATAGATACATGGGAAAACTATGTCAAATTGATTCCACTGTCTTCCCTTTTCCTATTCCCCCTCTTCCCTCCATTCCTCATTTTCTAATCTACTGCACTTCCGTTCTCCCCCTCACCCCCACCCCTATTGTTGATTAGTTTCCACCTATCAGAGAAAACATTCCACCTTTGGTTTGGGGGGACTGGCTTACTTCACTTAGCATAATAGTCTTCAGATCTGTTGATTTGCTGGCAAATGTCATAAAGTGAAGACTGAATTTCCTGACCTCTTTTTATATGAGCTTTCTAAGACTGCTATAACAAATTACCACAATTGGAGAGCTTGAAACAATGGAAGTTTTTAGTCTCACAGTTCCAGTGTCTGCAGGCCATGTTCTCTCTAAAACACTTACAGAAGAGCCTCTTCTTGCTTCTTCCAAGCTGTTGGTAGTTTGGCTGGCATTGGATTGCCTTTCAATGGCACTGGAATGTAAGGAATCCGTGGCATGCCGCTGCAGCACCTGCAGTGTGAGCCTCCTCCTCACAGGGCCTCTTCCCTCAGTGTCTGGGCCTGTGTTTTCCTGGATTCTAAGAATCCCATTCACCCTGGATTAGGGCCCACTGTAATGGAGTATGACCTCATCATAACTTGATTACATCTCAAAGACCCTATTCCAAACCAGATTGAATTCTCAGGCACTGAAGTTTAGGACAACAACACATTTTTCTAGGGGATGAAATTCAGCTTACAAAAAAGCTACACAAATAAAGGTGAGCGTAAATAACATGTGTCTTTGCCAGCCTATAGTATGTAATTACTGCTGCAAGACTGGTTACAGTCTTCCACTCTGAATTTTTCCTTCCAGTATTGTAGGCTGTTTTGTCTGCTTGGGTCCTTTAGTGTAAACAACATGGAGCCAGTTGCTAGTAGATACGCAGGATGAATGAATAATATAGTTTCATCATCTTAAGCTATTACAATGTGGAAACTATTTGTTACTACAGCACAACTTAGCCTACTCTGACTGATATATTTCTAGTGTAGGAGTCTTGGCACCAGAAGGGAAAGAATTGAGAGCAAAACCTGGCCAAAAAAGCTCAGAGACACTTGGGTTAATCTAATTAAAAAGCACTAAATTTTAAAAGGGGAAATGTAAGCAGTAGTATCTCTGGGGAAATTTCAAGTTAAAGATCTCAGCAGAATAAATAAAGGAGTCAGTTCAGTGTGAAATTTAGTTTGGGGGACTTTTTAAGCACACTTGTATTGAGTTTATGAAGTGATCTGGACTCACTGACTCTTCACAACAGCCCCATGAAGCAAGTGCTTTTTATAGGTACAACTCTTCCACCTTGATCACGATAGACATAGCCCCTCATCATAGCATCTTCTTAAGAGTAGACATATGGCCAGGAAATTCCAACAGCAGGAAAACTGTGAAAGAACTAAGAAGGGGACAGGAAGAACCACAGGAGAGCAAAGACCAAGGAGAGTAATCCCAGCAGGGAAGGCAGTAGGGAACCTGGGACATGATCCAAAAGAGACTCGATGTATGAAGAAGCTTTAAGCATAAATAGGACTTTCACAAATGGTGGAGAAAATGTGCCAAAGGCATCCAAGAAGGAAGTGATGGCAGAGCAAAACCTGGTAGTGAGAAAACACAGAGAATATTCCAGAATCAAGGAATATCTGGGTTTTATTGATTATTATTATAAAGCTTTTATCAGATATCAGGATAAGTTAAAGAAGACCAATTGACAGTGGAGAAACTAATTAGGTTTGTTTGTTTGTTTGTTTGTTTATTGGTACTGAGGATTGAACTCAGGGGTACTCGACCACTGAGCCACATCCCCAGCCCTATTTTGTGTTTATTTAGAGACAGGGTCTCACTGAGTTGCTTAGCACCTTACCTCACTGTTGCTGAGACTGGCTTTGAACTCATGATTCTCCTGTCTCAGCCTCCCAAAGTGCTGAGATTACAGGTGTGCACCACCATGCCTGGATTAGGCTTTTAATTATTAAGAAATGTTTTGAGTAGCTTCTTGGGAGACAAATCTGCATTAGCCAGTTTTCCATTACTATAATACCTGAAATAATTAAGTATTATAATCAGATATTAACTTATTAAAGAAAGGTTGTTTTTTGGCCTAGATTTTAGAGGTTCCAGCCCACCATAGACTGACCTGTTGCTTGGGGTTTATGGCAGCATAACATGGCAGAAGCAGGTAGCAGAGCAATACCATTCATCCCTTGGCCAGAAAATGAAAGAGAAAAGACCAGGTCTCAACAATTCCCTTTGAGGGTACATCCCCATTGACCCCAAGAACTTTCACTAGGCCCTACCTATTGAAGTTTCCATCACCTTCCAAGAATGCCAAACTAGGGACTGAGTTTCACCACATGGACTTCCGGGGGACTCTTAAGATCCAAACTATAGCAACTGGGATGCATAATACAGCTACAACTGGTCATAGATGCATGGAGGAACTGTGAGATTCCTCATCCACAGACATGGTATGACAATCTTTGACTGTTTTAGGCTGCTAGATTTAGGGATAATTTCTTGTGTATCCATACAAAAGTAATGAATCAAATATTCCATGCTAACCTGGTACCTTGGTCAAATTACCTAAGATTTCTAGGCTTCATATTCCACCTCTATAAAATGTCCTTAATTATAATATCTAACTCATAAGGTTATTGTGAATTAAAAATGAGAAGATACATTCAAATCCCTAGAAAAGTACTGAGAACATAGTTCGTCTTCAATACGTGTAAGCTATTGTTTTATTAAAAATCTAATGGCAGACAGCACATGGTAGATAAAGTCAAAAGTAAATTGCAACATGCACATGTAAAAAAAAAATGTTACTCAAACTGCCTTAATGAATAAAGCAAATTGACAGGTCTAAAGAGACAGGGCTTGTGTACAATTACTAAAATTTATAAGTCCTCTTGTCTGAAATTTTCCAGGCTCCTCCTCTCATCTCTCAGCTTCTTCCTTTAGTTGGTTTCCAACATGAGAGCCGAACAGCCATGGCAATCTCGGGCTATATGCATTTATAACACACATCCAGAAGAAGACAGAGCTAATCTTCCAACCAATTAGTGAATGCAGGGTTTCACAATGAATGGCCAAATTAGCTTATACATACAGAGACCTATATACATATAAATATCTGCCTCTAATTCACTTTTCCCAGCATAGAAACTGTAGGTTCAGGGAAAGCCCATCACTACCTGAGTTAAATACCCTTATTTCAACTAAGCATGATGGGAAAATATTAGTGGAATGACATTAGTCCATGAGGGATCCTTGTTGGAGATATGAATGTGGCCAATCCATTACACCATATGATTACCACTAATGGAGGAAAGACAAAATTAGATACTAGGAAGACAATATTAGTGTCAACTACAGGAGGCTGTTACTATAGTCCAAATACAATCTCAGAGGACCTGAACTACAGAAATCATTAGCTATCAATATGATTGGTTGAAATCAAAAGAATCAATATGGGTAATGTTATTGGGAAAGTTATAGAAACACAACAGGATTTGGTACCCAAGCGGATGGGGTACCTGAGGGAAAAGGAGAAGTTGAAGAGTTTTAAGACTAGGCCAACAAGAAGAATTCACATTTTTACAGCTAAAAATCTAAGAACAAACTAAAAATATTTAAAAAATCTCAGAACACACAACTTAAGAATAGTTTAAGAGTAAAGTCAGCAAGATGGGATAAGAATTTTCTGGCTTCACCCACCCATACACAAACAGAAACCCAATCAGCAACTATCCATATGCAAGAATACCATTATGAATATCCCACAACTTGGGAGTGAGACTTACATATCCTCTGGGACCACAGAAGCAAAAAAGTCCATGATTAAACTTTAATAAGAATGGATCCCTGAGTATTTCCCTGGACCTACAGTTTCTATGCTGGGAAAAGTGAATTCGAGGCAGATATTTAGCTTCCCCTCCATTCTGGCATCTCTCACAGAAGACTCCCTCCTCTCTCATTCCACAGCAAATATTGAGTTTACAGGCAGGGACGGACCACTTGGGGGTCTAATAGAAATGAAAACAAAGATGAGTTTCACAGCAACCATAACACAGAATCTTTTTAATTGTTCTGATATGGCCAGTGGAGTTGCCACACCTGAGAAACTGATCAAAACTGTAACAATACAAAGGAACATAAGAAACTGTCATAAATAATCTATTCCAATAAATTGGATAACCTAGAAGTGAATAAATTTCTAGAATATACAACCTGCCAAGACTGATTAATGAAGAAATAGAATATATGAATGGACCAATAATGACTAAGGAGACTAAATCAATAATAAAAATTCTCCCATCAAAGAAATGCCCAGGACTTTGAAAACTTCACTGATGAATGCTATTAAATCCTTAAAGAAGAATTAATATCAATGTTTCTCAAACTTTCCAAAAAATCAAATAGAATACTTCCAAAGTTATTTACAAGGTGTTATGATTTGGAAATAAGGTATCACCTGAAAGTTCATATGTTAGGCAATTCAGGAATGTTCAGAGGTGGAATTATTAGATTAATCTACTTGATGGAGTTATAATGTGAATCAACTGGGTGGTAACTATTGGCATAAGGGGCATGGTTGGAGGAAGCAGGTCATTGGGGGCATGCCCTTGTACTATATCCTTTTCGTGTATGTGTCTGTCTGTCTGTCTCTCTCTCACTCGCTCTCTCTCTTCCTTCTGGGCTGCCATGAGCTGAGCATCTTTCCTCCAGCAGGCCTTTTTGCCATGTTGTTCTGCTTCACCTCAGGCCCAGTGCGATAGAGTCAGCCAACCATCGACAGGACTTGTGAAACCATGAGCCCAAAATGAATTTCTCCTCCATTATGGAGAGAAATTTAAGTTGTTGTTCTTATCAGCCACAGCAATGAAAAGCTGACTAACATACAGCTGGCAGTACCCTGATATCAAATCCAGAGAAGGACACTAGAAGAAAACAAAATTAGAGAAAAATCCCTGATAAACATAGATGCAAAACACTTCAACAAAATATTAGGAAGGCAATTTTAAGAACACATTAAAAGTCATCTACTATAATCAAATGCTTGTGATACAGGGATGGCTCACCACATGTAAGTGAATAAATGTGATACACCAAATTAACTAAATGAGGGATGAAAATCACCTGATATCTCAGAAAATGCAGAAAAAAACATTTAACAGAATTCAACACATTTTCATGATAAAATTCTCAACAGAGTAAGTATAAAAGAAATATGACCCAACACCATAAAGGCCTCATGTGGCAATCCCATACCTGTCATCATTCTCCATGCTGAAAAGACGACATGTTTTTAAGGTCAAAGACAAGATAAAGATGGTCATTCTCATCACTTCTTTTTCAGCAGAGTATTGGAAGTCCTAGCCAGTGCAGCTAGGCAATAAATAAATAAATGAAAAGGCATTCTAATAGGAAAAGAAGAAGTAAAATTGTTTCTGTTTGCCAATGACATGATTTTATATCCTCCACAAAAATTCTATTATAACCAATAACAAAATCAGTGATATTGCACAATATTAAATAACTATACAAAAATCAGTAGTGTTACTACATACAAATGACAAACTACCTCAAAATATATTAAGAAAATAACCCCATTTACAATAGCAATACAAAAGATTAGTATTTGGGTACTAACTTTTAAGCAAGGAAGTAAAAGACCTATACTAAAAACTACTAACTAGTGATTAAAAAAAAAACAGAAGAAAACACAAAAGATGGAACGATATCTTACATTCATGGATTGGAAAAATTAATATTGTAAAAATGTCTGTACTACCTAAAGCAATCTATAGATTCAGTGCAATCCATATCCAAAAACCAATGTTATTTTTCACAGAGAGAGAAAAACACATCTTCAAATGTATGTAGGACCACAAAAGACTCCAAAAAGCCAGAACAATCTTAAGGGGTGGGGAACAAAATGAAAACATCACATTTCCTTTTTTCAGAACTAATTATAAAAAAAATTGTAATCAAAAAAACATAGTACTGAAATACAAACAGACCCAATAACCAATGGGAAAGGACGGAGAACCCAGAAGGAGACTCATGAATTTCTACTCAGTTTATATTTGACAAAAATGCCCAGAACACACAAAGAAAAAAAATCAGTCCTTTCAACAAATGGTAGTGGGAAAACTGAACATCTACATGCAGAAGAATGAAATTAGACCTTTATCTTACACCATATTGAAAATTCATTCAAAATGCTTTTAAGACTTAAATGTAAGACCTGGAACTGTTAAACGGCTAGGAGAAAACAGAGAGGAAACCTCCATAACATGGGTCTAGGCGATAATTTTTTGGAATGGATTCAAAAAGCATGCAACAAAAGCAGCAATAAACAAACGAGAAGGGATAAAACTCAGAACGTCTGCACAATAAAGGAAACAATTGTCAAAGTAAAAAGACAGGTCACAGGATGGGATAAGATATTTGCAAATCATATATCAGAAAAGGATTAATATCCAAACTATGTAAAACAACTCAAAAGTGAGAAAAGAGCCCACCTGGAAAATGGGCAAAGGACTCAAACAGACATTTCTAAAAAGACATACAAATGGACCATAGGTACAAGAAGAAATGCTCAGCATCCCGAATCATCATGAAAATGCAAATTGAAACCACAATGAGATATCACCTCACACCTGTTAGAATAGCTTTCATCAAAAACATGAGATGTGAATGTTGGAGAGAAAGCAGAGAAAATGGAACTCATATATGCTTGCTGAGGATGTAAATTAGTATCGAGAACTACACAGAATTTCCTCAAGAAACTAAAAATAGAATAACTATACAGCCCATTAATCCTTTTTCTGGGTACCTAGCCAAAGAACTGAAATAAATATTTTAAAAGGACATCTGCAACACGTTCACTGAAACACAATTCATGATAGCTGACGTGGCATTCCATCATGCCTATTAATGTCCATCAGAGAACAACTAGATTAAAAAAAAAGTATGGTAAATATCCATAGTAGAATATTACTCTGACTTTAAAAGGGTAGAATCCTACTATTTGAAAAAACTTGGGTGAACGTGGAGAAACCATAGAAATTGAAATAAGCCAGGCACAAACAGAGAAATACTGTGTGATCTCATTTACATGTAGAATCTAATAAAATTTAACTCATAGAAGTAAAAAGTAGAAAACTAATTGCCAGAAGTGAGGCAGGGGATAGAGAAGGAGAGAATGGGGAGTTTTTGATCAAAGGTTTCAAGTTTTAGACAGACAGGAAGAAAGGGTTTGGAGATCCATTGCACACCAGGGAGGCTATGGTCGATAAGAATGTATAATATATTTCAAAATAACCAAGAAAGTAAATTACAAATGTCTCAAAAATGATAGATGAGAGGTAATGGGTATATCAGCTTGATTTAATCATGCCACATTATACACATACATCAAAACATTTCTTTGTATCCCATGAATGTATATAATTATGATTTGCAAATTAGAAATAATATGAAAAATACATTTTTAAATAAATTAACAAAAATTTTAAAATGGTAGATTAAGTATCTACTGAGCTTATACTAATGCCAGACCTCAGGTCATCATTTCCCAATCTCCTGCTACACTGTGTTGCTATTAGTTATTAGTACTTGATGGTCATTCAGGTCTTAAGATTGTGTGGCTCCTGTTCCCTTTGTCTTGGATATTTTCTCATAGTGCTTTGATGATTCTTTCTGCTGCCACTCTATCTAAAGTAAAGCATCCCCAAAGTCATCTATAATAATTAGAAAGTAATATTAGAAAATGTGTTCTTTTCTGGATCATTTTGTACCTCCAATGTTAAAATAAAAGTTCTGTTAAAGCAGGGTAATTTCATGGTATGTTGGACAGTCCCACTGTAGAGCCAGGACACAAAAATATTTTTGAATGATTGGGTGAACCAGTGATCCGATGGGGTTTCCATCAATCAACACAATAAACCCCAGTTCCCTCCCTTCCATAGGTTCCAACATTCACAGAACAAAATAAACTATAAGGACCACAGGATAAACACTTAGCAACCAGCTCCTCAGTGAATTTAGTTCCATACAAAAATACTTCCATGCAACAAATTTCCACCAAGCTTTTCCCTGTTAAAATAAAACAGCAAAGCCTATGAATAGATTTTCTAGAATCTGGAACCACAGTCTGAACAATCTAGAACCTCCTATATTTGCACTTCCTTTTGAGAACACTTTCTCTTCAACTTCTGGTTTGTTTCCTTCTGAATTCGGATCTTATTTTGATTCCAACTACCATCTCCATCTGACCGGGAAGGGTCATCTTCTGCAGAGAGGAAACAGGACTTGGTAGAAGATGTGCAATGGTGATGTTCTCACGCTCACCTATGAATGCACAACAGATTCCTGTGCATAGGGACAGTAAAGAGTCTTTTATGTATTTATTGTTCTGCCCTAATCTAGAGCAGATTTGAAACACTACTTATCTGTGAGGCGTTTTCACGTGGCAAGGACATATACAAAAAGTACAAAGTGGGTCTAGCTGGAATTCAAAAGATCTAGATTGTCTCACAAAAATAAAGAAAAATTATCTTCTGAAATCGACATAAACATCCACATGAGACAGAGGGGACACTGGCACTCAAGTGTACATGGCTAACCACTGCCACATTCACACAGGCAGTGACTGCTGGAACCCTGTTCCCAGCACTGGTCTTCCCGATCCCAAGTCCATGTTCTCCCTGTTAATCCTTCCAGTACAGGAATAACACCTATGCTTATTCACCTCTTCCTTTACTTACCTCACCTGAAAATAACAACAGAAGTTCTACCAACCTCAGATACAATTGTGGATCCTCATACCTGCCAGATTAGAAAAATACATGAGATTCCGTTCATTCACTACATCGCACTAACACACAAAGAGCACGTTATCCAAAAGGGCAGCTCTTTTGAAATTACATCAGAGCAGGCAGAGAACCAAATCCCAGCCTGCCACAACCTGCATGACCTCTTCTCCTTCTATAGTGGAACACTGGTCACCACGGCACTGGTACTCCTTGCTCAGAGCACCGCTGCTCCTCAAGTAGAACAATCCCACAGGATTAGCCGAAGGGAGTCAGGACAGCATTGGATGGAGGTGGCTCTATTCGGAAGACATTCCCACAATATACAGTTAGAGGAAACCGCCATCAGCTTATACCTTCCCATCCTTAAGGAGAATTTTATTTCAAGAGTATCGTTGCCTTTTCCTGCACCTGGACCCTCAGGAGTCCCACCCAGCTTCACTCCAATCATTCTCTCTTTATGAGAGCCTCAGGTAGAAAGGAGAGGCCTATTGACCCTTCTCTTTTAAAAAGCCATGGGATCCTCATGCAAATTTATTCCCCACATTTTCTTCAGAGATGGGGGCTGCATACCATTGATCTAGAGAGTCACACTCTGGATAAAGTTATAAAAGTGTGCTACATATTTTCTCAATACAATGGCTATGATGCTCTCACTGTGCATGTTGCACAATTAGGTGTCCCAGTCAAACAAGACTTCACAAGAAAGCCAGCTACCTTCAATTAAAATTTAGGAAACAAAAACAAAACTCTACTTTGGTACAGACCAGTAAACATTTAAATGACATTTGTGACACATTTGCTCAGTATCAGATATTTGAACATAATAGCCTGGACCCTTGCCTTTCAGAACTCAAAATTCAGTATGTGGGTAAAAAACTAGACTTCGTTGTAAGAAGGCATCGTAAATGCTCTAACAAAATAGTACATGAAATACTGCAGGAACACAGAAGGGAAAGCAATTAACTTTATATACAGAAGAGAAGATAGTGGCAGTGGAGTGACTTAGCCAAGAGCTGAGGACATTACATCAAGCAGAGGTAGCAGAACAAATTATCTGTCATGGGCAAAGGCAGGACGAGTTTGTTGATTATCTGTTTCATGTATCAATTTGGCTACCTACAGTCCCCAGTTATTTAGTAAAACACTAATACAGGTGTTCTGTGAAACTATTTTGTAGATGTGATTAGACTCCATAATCAGTTGACATTTAGTAAGGAAGATTAGCCTGGAGAATCTGGATGGGCATAATTGGATTGGTTGAATGAAAATCAGTACTCAGGTTTCCTTGAGGGAAGGAAAATCCCAACTGTGGACAGAAGCTCCAGGCTGTGTCTAAAAGTTCTATCTTCTTTTTCTGATGACCATTTGATTTTGGACTTGCCTAGCCAACCCCTACGATCACATAAGTCAATTCATGGCAATAAATTTCTGAATATTTATTTTCTATTGCTCCTGCTTCTCAGGTTGACCTATCACTGAAGTCAATTTTGATACCTAGAAGCAAGTATGGGTTTATCAAATACTTAAAATGTAGAAATGGCTTTGGAATCAGGTAATGGGTAGAGGTTGTAGCAATTTCAAGGAGAATGTCAGAAAAGGCTTACATTGCCTTCAGCCAACTGTTAGTAGATAGATGGATGTTAATGATCCTACTAGCAAGAATTCATAAGGAAATGAAAAGCACTGTAGAAAAATCATTGCTAAAGAGAGCAGGAAGCTAAGTATACAAGTAAGCAAGACATTGCAAAGCAGAGCAGAGTTTTTTGCCAATTCCAAGATGTTAAAGGGTCCAAAATTGAAGCATGAGATCTGCTTTAAGGAAGGTCTCTCTGGCTCAGAGCTAGAACCCCAGGAGAGCAACATCTAGGAGTGGGGGCAGATACAAATTCAGATTTGAATGGGCTCCATTCTTGATTGAATTATGACTCTGCCTCATCCTAGAGGCTCACTAGAGAGAACATCCATGGAAGAAGATAGCATCATCCAGAGCTTCTGTAATATTTCACATAAAATAACATGTTTTCAATATAAAAATATGGTGTAACAAAAAAACAAGACAAATAGGAAAACATAGAAGTAGATGGACAAATGGGTCATATTAATTTTCCAATAAAACAAATTACCACAAATTCAAAGACTGATTGCATCTCACTTATTATCCCACAGCTTCTAAAGGTTACAAGGACCATATATCAATATAACTAGATTCTCTATTCAGGATATCAAAAGACTATAATTATGAGACTGCCTTCTTTTTTTTTTTTCAGTACCAGGGATTGAACTCAGGGGCACTCAACCACTGAGCCACATCCCCAGCCCTATTTTGTGTTTTATGTAGAGACAGGGTCTCACTGAGTTGCTTAGCGCCTCACTGTTGCTGAGGCTGGCTTTGAACTCATGATTCTCCTGTCTCAGCCTCCCAAATTGCTGGGATTACAGGCATGCGCCACCACACCTGGCAAGACTGCCTTCTTATCTAGAGCTTGGGTCCTCTTCTAAGTTCATTCCAGATGTTAGAAAAAGTCAGTTCTTTGTTGTTGCAGATTTCAGGCCTTATTTTCTTGCTGGCTGCTTAGGTCCTCACCATGTCATCTTCTCACTAATTGGTGGTTTACTTCTTCAAAGCTAGCAAGAGAATTTCTCTTCAGTCTGCTATGAAGGAGTTTTATCACAGAAGTAACAATCCATGGCCTTTCTTAAATAATGTAACCTAATCATCAGGTCTTAGCCCATGATATTCACAGGTAGCACTCACATTGAGGAAAGATGGTTTGTTTTATACATGGATAGGAGAGTGGAGGAAAGATCTTGGAAGACCATCTTACAATTCTGCCTACCAACTGATCCAAATACTGGTTTTATCTATGATTGATGTATAAAATAAAATGTATAACAAATAAAATAATTTCACCAAAGAAATTAAACCAATAAAATTTGGATTGAAGTATTATAGCTAAAAAATGCAATAAGTGAAATTAAGAACCTATGATAGGTGAGTATCCAGAAAATTCAATGCAACAAAAGAAAGAATTAGTCTAATGGAATATTTATCAATAGAAAATATAGACTGAAACAATTATGAAAAATAGAGGGTAAGATACATGTTTTTTTCAAATATAGATGTAACTGAAATCCTAGAATATTTTAAAGAGATAATGAAACAATAAGTATTTGAAGAAAAGAAATATATTAAGTAACCCAGCAAGATAAATATGAAGGAAGTCAAGCATATCATAGTCAAATGGCAAAAAGACAAAAGAATAAAAATTAAGATAAGGAAAAAAAAGCATTAATTAATTTTAAAGAAACAAGATAAAATATTAAGCCAAAGAACAATGGAAGAATGTCTTTAAAAGTCTGAGAAAAGAAAAAATAAACACAAATGTAAAACTTTATACCCAGCAAAGAAACTCTTCAAAGTGAAGGAAAGAGAAAGAAACTTCCAGACAAGAAAAATACTAAGATATTCTTATCTAGCAGATCTGCACAAAAAGAAAACTTCAGAGAAATTTGCAGGCAGAAGAAAAATGATCCCAGATGGAAACACAGAAGTGGAGGCAGAGTGAAGAAGTATAGAAATGGTAAAAATGTTAATAAATGAATACAGACTGTACCAAAAATTTAAGCTTTATGTGTTAAATGTATGTAAAATTGGGTGCAGTGACTCATGCCAGCAATCCCAGCAACTTAGGAGACTGAGGCAGAAGGATCAAAGCCCTGTCTCAAAATAAAAAATAAAAAGAATGGAAAATATAGCTCAGGGGTAAAGTACCCCTGGGTTCAATCTTCAGTGCCCAAGTATATATATAATATTATATTATAATATTATAATAAAAAATTATAAATTTTGTCATGCTACAGATTGAACCCAGATCCTCACACATACAACACAAGCACTCTATCATTAGGATACACGACAGCCTGACCCTAAGAAGAATATCTTAAAAATTAATAAAGGGCAAACGAATTTGAAGAGTTTAAAGTTTTAACAGGGTTGGGAAGCTGGCAAAAATACTAGTTTGTGTTTAATTGTATAAATTTAGAATCAATCTTCTATTATCTAGGATAATTGAAGTATATTAAAAGAATGTATGACTAAAATTCTAATGAAGAAAAATTAGATTTAAAAATATTTGCATATTTTTAATTAAAGCAAGAAATAAAAATAATTAAACATTAAAGTGTGTCAAACATAAAGTAAATAATTTTAAGATTACAAATTTTAGCCAGGTATGGTGATGCAGGCCTGTAATCCCAGCAGCTCAGGAGGCTGAGGGAATAAGATCACAAGTTCAAAGCTAGCCTCAGCAATTTAGCAAGGGCCTAAGCAACTTAGCCAGATTCTGTCTCAAATAAAATATAAAAAGTGGTGGAGATGTCGCTCAGTGATTAAGCACCCCTGAATTCAATCTTCATTCCAGAAAAATAAAAATTAAATAATTTGAAAAATAAAATAAAATTATGAATTTTGGCATGAGTTTATCCTTAATTATATTTAAGGCTAATGGACTAAATATCTGATTAAAAGACACATCATCAGACTAGAAAAACCTATATGTTGCTTACATGTCCTTAAATAAAAGGACAGAAAGGTTGAAAGTGAAAGAAATTAAAATGATGAGCTACACAAAAATTCAGCAACAGGACTCTGGTGTGGCTATCTTGGAAACATCCAATATAGACTTTAACGTAAGAAGCATCATTGGAGTTAGAGTACTTCATGGTACACAGATCAATTCACCAGATATAGTATTGAACATTTGCAAGAATCATATGATCAAACTAGGACACAAACATGGCAGAGAAAGCCCTTCCAAGCGAGACTATTCTTTCTTCCCTGACTCCAACCCCCCAACTCCTCTATATCCTGGTAGAATTCCATGGCTCATTGTTTCCCATCTGTGCATTTGCTTTTATTGTGTTGTTTCTTTCTGTCTCCTACAATTGATTACTGAAAGCCCTTATCCTTATCCTATGTAACCTCCACGGCTCAGCTCAAGTATCATCTCCTCCAAGAAGCTTTCCGCGTCCTGTATTTAAGACTATATAATTTCTCCCACCTCAAAATTCAGAAATTCATCTGAATTTGTTTCTTGACATTTTCAACCACAAATTCTAATTATTTTGCACATGTATTGAAATCTTCTTTTATTAAGGCAGGCCTTCCATATACTTCAACTTTGCATAGATTATGCCTGACAGAGCAGGGTCCAAACCATAATGGGAACTCAATAAATGATGAATTATTAAATAAATGATAAATTTTTCCCAGTTACCTTTTTCCCAAAAGGGCCAGCCAAATCTAAAATATGTGTGAGAGAGAGAAGTAGAAATCTGTTTTTGGAGAAAATGAGCCTTATTTCAGACAACAGTTTCCCAAGCCAGAAAGTCTATAACTTCTATAGTGAACTGTGTCTTGCAAAATGGGATCCTTGGACACAGCAACAGAATTCCACTGACACATAAAACCTCACCCTGCCAAGACCTTGAAGCACTAGAGCTGACTACTCTCACTGTCTTACCACACATCCAACGAATTAATTAAACCTCTCAGACCTTTGCTTCCCTCACCCTTGATTTTTGTCCTCTTCTTGCCCGAGTGAAACAGGGAGAAGAGGTAAATTGGCTGAGACATTGGAGTTACGTGAGTGTGGCCTGGCAGCCCAGCTCTGCCAAAATAGCTGACTGACTTTGATCAGAAGCATTGATGTCACTTATGTTGGGGAAATGATAACACTGCTTATTTTGTAGGTTGTGATGAGAACTAAATGAGAATATCCATGTGAGTCCACTCAACGATGCCCTTCTCCACCCTCCCCATCCATCACAAGACCATCTGATCCAATTCTCTTGTTCAAAAAATGCTTTGGCAGGGAGACTGGAGATGACAAGTCCACACCCTTGATCTCCCTGGAAAAGAAGAGATTTGTCCTGGCGGCCTGGCACTTCCACAGCCTGCAGCCATTCCGAGGATTCCGTGTGCACAGGATGAAACTGGATTTCCAATAAATCACTCCACACCAGGGCATCGCCCAGCCAGAGGTGCTGACTCTTGCCCAAAACTGAGCTGAGTTTGCCATCTAGAGGACACCAGCAGACAGGCAAGCACACACCCAAGCTTCATCAATGACACTCTGGGCACGGGAACAGAGGTGAAACTTCATCCTTCGCGTACAAACATTTGGTGAGGATCTGCTGTGACCCAGGCCCTTCAAGGACAGGGCAGAATGCAGCCTCTGACTTCACAGAGCTCACAATCTAGTGTCCAAAGTGAGATCTGGTTTCCAGGAGGAACAGTGCCACTCAAACAGTACAGAATGCATTTGCCCACAGGTAAATCACACAGCCAGTAAGTAGAGTGGCTGGGCTGAGGTTTGCACTCAAGGATTGGATTCTAATTTTCTGGGCATTCAAGCTGAGTTGGACATTACATAGCCGAAGGGAGGGAAAGCCAGCAGACCAGGCCCACACACCAGAAAGTAGCAGAGATTGACTGGCAAGCCACTCTCGCAATGCCTGCATTCCTTCTCGGACACCAAGGGATTGACCTATGCCTAAAGCAGCCAGATCCCAGAGCACAGGGAACAGAAAGGTTTGAGTGTGCCGAGTTTTCTGGACTGCACGTGTTGCAAAGGCAGGCTTGCAGAAGTCAGTAGTTAATATCTTGTCGAGGCCCTCACTTGCCAACGATGAAATAAGTGAGGAACTTTGGCTTCTGGCCTAGATTCACATAGCTCTTCTCACCCTATAAATTTGGTCCATTTGGAGAAAGTTCCTGATTTTCATGGGTGTTCCTTCAGTTGCTGGGAATGTCTGTACATTTGGAATTGTGCTTACAGTCTAAGAATTCTGTAGCTTTTGAAAGGTGGCAACGTGGCTACATACATTCAAGACATTTAAACTGGAAAGGAAATGTCATTTCCAGAAGCAGGAATGTACTCCAGGATACTAAACATTGCACAAACACTATGCTCTATGTCATAGCTCATTATTGCATTTGTGGCCAGTGTTAACTCAATCTCACAGTTGGTAAATGAGCATGCATTCTGGACTTACTGCATGCCCACTGATGTGCTAAGAAAAGCTCTGAGGATACAGTAATGAACAAGGCATAGCCAGCCAGTGCCCTCATGCAGCTTGCCTGACATCCAGATTATCATGTCAAGATATGACGGAAAAGCGAAGGATGGCCTCACTGAGTAGGAACCTAGGAGTGATCAACTGCAGGGTGAAACTGAACTTGTCAGAAGCTTTCCTGCTTACCACAATATTGAGTTTTACTCAATATTCTTTGGCATCGTTTTTCAATTTTGGCCTTAATTTTGTTTGCCTTTTCTGACAGTTAACACTTATCTGTACACTCAGAAGACTTTCAGCCTCTTGAGGTGAGGGAAAAATTCTTATTTATGCCCAGATCTTCCATTTCTACTACTGGCTGAACTTCTAATTATTACATGAAAGAATGGGATTTATTCAAGCAATTTCAAATAAGGTTAATAGAACCACATCCATAAAGCAAAATTTTTAATGCTTGAAACTCTAGACACAGCTATTAATGAGCAAAGAAAATGTTCAAGTTACACGCTTCCATCTGAGCATACCATTGCAAGTCATTTTTCATTTATTACACAAGCAATCTGTCAGAAATGATGCTGGATACTGTCCAGAGCAGGAGATGAGGATTTACATAAATGACTATACTATGCTTGAGGGGTCTCAGCAAGGAGTATGCCACTATGTAAAACCATAAAGCTCTAATAATAAATTATATACATATAAATTATATATACATATATAATTGGGCTAATCTTTGCTAAAACTAAAATCTGACTGTAACTATTGAAAAGAGCTCCCTCAGTGGAGCCCTCTGTTCCAGGACTGGGGATAATGTCCAAAAACTTATCTTAGATGAACAGAAACTTGCCAGACTGTATTCATTTTACACACACACACACACACACACACACACACACACACACACAATATTGGGTAATGATCTACTTTACTCTCCATGTTGGTCTTACATGCAGTCAATTTTAGATGGAAAGCCATGGTGTCATCAGATTTCAGCATACCCCTTTGATCCTAGAGACCTAGATAGAACTCTTTTTTCTCTACAACTTTGTCAAATCACACCTTGACTGTGACAGCACTCCTCCACCCTTGCCATGTCAGCCTGTCCCAACCAGTGCATGGCCCATGCTTCTAGTCATTAAGATTTTGCAGGAAAGACCAGCTCTTGAAAGAAAGAGCTATGATTTCATGAGCATACCAATTGGCACATATTAGAAGATCAATGTTTGACAAGGAATTATGTTGTCCCGGACTTCACTGAGACTAGAACCCTGAGATGGGTCACTGCGGCCACACTTGAAGACAATCTCTCTAGCACATTGGTGAGTACAGCTATGTGCCCAGTACTGAACAAAGCACTTTCTCACAATGATCTCTCACTTATTGTAAAAACATGACACATTAGGTGCTATTAACTCCCATTACAACATAAGGAAAATGATTATTAGGAAAGCTAGGTCACTCACTTAGGGAAATCCAGATGATGAGCAGTGGAAAATGGGATGTTAACCCAGGCCCATCTCCTCCAAATTCTACTTCCTTGCTTCTTTACCAGCACATCTTAGGATACTGTATGTGAATTACAGATGTCCTTTGCTCTGGTTTGCATATTTCCGTGCTTGGTCTTCAACTAATGGCAAGTGATACTGTTTCTCATATTATGATGGAGATATAAAAGTTCATTTAAAGAAATGATTTTTTATGAGAGTTTTAGAGAAATCTGTTATGGAAGTAATAGAATAATTGCTATGGGGATATACCAAAACCATGCATGTGACACACAGCTGACTGCATCTGGGACGCAGGGCTTGCCCTGGGAGCTCTTCCCAGCTTCCTGCACCTCTCATTCCTTCTTGGTTTTACTTTCAGACCACAGTCTCTCAACCGTGGGTGTACACCAGTAGCTTCCAAGAATGCTGATGCCCAGACCCCATTTTAACCCAATTGAAAACAAAAATTGGAGAACTGAGGCCTAAAGATTGATACTTTTTCAAAGTTTCTAGATAATTCTAGTAGCAGTCAAGTTAAGAAGTGCTGTTATAAACTATGAACTCCTTTGGGTATGCCCAGAACACAGTGCGCTGCCTGGTAAATAGTAGCAGGTCAATAATGTTTGCTGAGGAATTATGTTATCCTGAAATTCTCTGAGACGAGAACCTGAGATGGGTCAGTGGGATCAGACTTTAAATCCCATCTCTCTAGCACCTTGGTGAGTACATAATGGGAGGCTTCATAGACAATCTGTTGCTGAGTTGGACTCCAAACCAGCATTGAATAATTCCCAATTCCTCACTCTCATCATTCTGTAGCCTTTGCTGTTCTATTCGCTGAAGGACTTGAGACAACCTGACCTATCCAAAAGCACCCATGATGTGCAGGACCCAGCCCTGGACCTGCAAGTAGTCTCAAGGGCCACTTCCTCACTAATACCCTGTGCCCTTTAACTCCTCAAAGCCTCACTCCCAATGAAGGCTCCATGTGTTAGAATAAAAACAGAATGAAATTTAAGGATAAACAGACCCAATTAAATTACACATTCATCAATTCAGATAAAAGGTCCTTTATGAACACTCACTTCCTCATATTAAAATGAAAATTATAACATGTATTTTGTAGGACTTATTAAGGATTAGACATGCTTCATGGAAAGCTCTCCAAGAGTTCTTGGCACAAAGTAGGCACTCCATAGAGATGATTATTCAACTCCTCCAAGGCTGGAGGAAGGAAGGAATGAGAAGGTATATAAGGCTATACAGGATTATTAGAACTATCAGAGACAGCCAGGCATGGTGGAGTATGCCTATAACCCTGGCAACCTGGGAGGCTAAAGTAGGAGGATGGCAAGTTCAAGGCTAGCCTCAGCAACTTAGCAAGACCCTATCTCAAAATAATTACTAAAAGCACTGGGGACATAACTCAGCAATGGAGTACTCTTTGGTTTAATCTCCCAACCACAAAATAGATGGTAGATAGATAGATAGATAGATAGATAGATAGATAGATACATACATACATACATACATACATACATACATACATATATAATAGATGTGTCTGAGGTATATATTTCCCCTTCTCACCTTTGAAAGCCCTCTTATTTGAGAGAATACAGCATTTCTCATACCTTAAAGAATTTATATAATCAACTTGTCTGGTTATAATAAATTATGCAAATAAAATATTAAAAAAACAACAGTTATGTGATCACTATGGGATTGTCCCAGAGTGAATTCAAATGGAGAAAGAAGAGAAGGGTAAAAAACATTTCAGCTAAGGAAACATCAAGAATCAAAGCATAGTCATGAGAGAAATCCAGTCCAGTGTGTTCAGCAAAGGGAATCCATATGGTATACCTTAACAGACAGCAAGAGAAGAGAGAATAAATTATTCCTCCCCTCAAACCCTCTAGAGCATGGAAATAAAATGGCGACATAGTCCAGGCTTCAAGGAACTTACAGTCTAATGGCTTAAACCAAAAAAGGAAAAGGTACTTAAAATACTACATGATATGGTAGGCATGAGTCCAAGGTGCTGCAAAAGCACAGGGGAGGAGCTTTTAATCCAGGCATAGAGAGCTTTCTTGGAAAAAATGGGAACTAAGCAGGATCCTGAAGGTTAAATAACACTGATGGAAAGTCAAGACAAAAGCATTCACAACAAAAGAAGAATCCTATTGAATTAGCTAGAGAGAGTGTGGTTTGTCTTGGCTTGAAGAGTTAATGGTGTATTTTGACATATATATGTCTAAAAACAACAAATTTTAATAAAAAAGAGTTAATGTTTAATGGCAGACTGGGGTAAAAGGCAAAGTCTTGGTTGTGCTGGACCATACAGGCTGTACTTTTTATTTGGGGCATTATCCTAAGGGCAAAGGATAGCACAGAGGATGTTTATGGAACTGAATGACATAAGTACACTCTGGATAGTTCCCTGTGGGTGCTGACTGGTGGATGGAATGAAAAAGGGTAACTGTAATCAGGGAGACTAGCCAGATGGCTATGGCAATATTCTAGAAGGAGAATAAGAAGGACATGAGCTACAAGCTTGGGAGAGGTGGGTGCAATCAATTGGGATCAGCGTGTCTTGGGATTGATCCAAATGGACAAGGAGGAAGTCAAGACTAACTGCCAACTTTCCAACATGGGTCATTGGTGACATAATAGGGTGCTCAACAAGACAAGACTTTCTCTCTGTACAGTGTAAGCCCCTGAGAACACAAAGGCCTGGAGTTCAGAGCAGTATCTTTGTTGAATCATTTCTAAAAGGAAAATAATGCTTTTGAGATTTCTACCACATGAGATACCTGAACCTAATAACTAGAAGAGGTTTTTGCATTGGTCATTTCAGAGTGGGAGAAATAGCTCTTGCTAAGTTTGTATGGTGTTATGTGATTTGGCTTCCAATTCCTAAATAGAAACCAACATAGCAGATTCAAATACTGTTTGATATTGACCAAGTATGTGACAAGACAGAGAGAAGGAAAGCAGAACATTCACAGCATTCCAGCAGGAGCCATTAGATATCTTGGACACCTTACACAAAATACGGTCCTGGGGCGTGAATCATGAATTAATACACCCTGAGAGCAAGGACTTCCCCGACCACAGTGTCAAGTCAGTTTAAACTTCATGCAGAACGTGTCTGGCTACAAGAGTTCTGGTTTTTGCCAAACCTCATAGAATGTATTTCAGCCATTTTACAGACCTCTGCATTCCTATAAGTCTCCCCACCCTAAGGTCTGTCCCCTCTAATGCTGTGTTTCTCTGGGGATGATAGCTCTTGGGGCCTCAGTTTGACTCAATTCATGCCAGGACTTGGAGACATTTAAAACAAGTTAGAATTCATGTGTTATCTTCAATTAAAGACTTTGTAAGGCAAAGACACATCGGTTCAGCCACCAAATATTTGGGTCTGGGGATGCTTCTTTAGCCTTTCTGACAGGCCAAGTGTGATGTGGTAAGCCTGGCTCCTGTCAAAAGCAAGGAGGGAGGTTGCAATGGACGTTGGAAAGTTAGGCTTGGCACCAACTTAAGCCACTGAATATTCAAATGCATGGCGTGCGAAGTGTGGTTTGAACATCATGGTTTGGGAAGGAATAAGAATTCTGAGTAGGATTTGGGTAAATGTAAGAAATGGTTGAAAAGATCAATCTCAAAGTGAAAATGCATGATGGGTGAAATATCCGTGGTCAGAGAGGGTAGGGATGAGCAAAGACTACACCAGGGCTTTGTAGACTCATTATTGACTTGCTCACCAAGCTTATTCATTCAGTGAGTATTTATCCAGACCAAACTCTATGCATATGTGCAAGTACTAAGCAAGCTACAAAAGCCTGGCATGATGAGAGATTAGATGAAGAGAGTACACCAAAGATTCTAATACTAGTGAACAGCTGAAGATTTTCTGAAAATATTTATTTCCAAGGTCATTACTGGGTAAGAAATATGGGGTGTGGGAGTTCCAGGATATCTGACCTTTTTTTTGGCTCTGCTATTAACAAATATGTGACCTTGGAGATTATTATAAAGACTAACAGGCAGTGCCTAGCACATTAAAGATACTTAGTAAATACTAGAAGGATGAACAAGTAAATGCTTACTATGGGCCACACAATGTGCTACACTCTATGAGGTGGGTACTACTATGGTCCTATTTTACAAATAAGAAAAATGGGGTTTAGAGTTGGGATTGTAACTCAGTGGTGGAGCGCTTGCCTCGCATGTGTGAGGCACTGGGTTCGATCCTCAGCACCACATAAAAATAAATTAATAAATAAAGATATTGTGTCCATCTACAACTAAAATATATATATATATAAAAGAAAAATTGGGTTTAGAGAATTTATATAACTTGCATAAGGGCATATAGCTAGTGAGCAGAGAAGTCAAAACTTAAATCCAATCTGTCCCATTCCAAAAACAGAATCTCAAACCTCTGTTTTAGAATAAACTATTCTCATATAGGATAGGGATAGGGAAAAAATAATCCTACTAGAAAATCAGGGGGGAAACATCCTGATAGGAGGGAGGAAAATCAAGAGGAGGCCAAGTAAAAGAATATGAAGTCTTCCATATTGGAATGAGACCCAAAAGGGGACTCTGCCCAGAGAGTGAGACAGGGCCTACTCAGGAAGCAGCAGATAATTCTCAAGGCAAACAAAGGAGGAGACATAGGCCCCCATGAGTTGAGTAAGAGGGCTACAGCCACCAATTTCCATGGTGTTTGTTGTCTACCTACCAAGAGAATGGAGATGACCATGTGAAGGCTAGTGAAGCTACTGGATGAATACACTGTCTTCCTAGGGTAGGTGTAGGTAGCTACCATATGAAGAAACAAAAGTTGGCCAAGAACATTCTAGAAACACAGGGGTTAGTAAACTATGACCTCTAAGCCAATTCTAACTCACTACCTGTTTTGCAAATAGTTTTATTAAAAGACAGCCATGTTCTTTGACTTATGTATTGTCCAGGGATGCTTTCATACTACAAAGGCAGAGTTCAGTAGAAGTGATAGAGATTACATGGCCCCCAAAGGCTAAAATATTAACCATCCTTATAGGCCCTTTACAGATGTTGGACAAATCCTGCAGTTAGGTTGAGGGACCCTGACAAATGTGGAAACACCTGGCCAGTGTCTGGCATATAGTAAGTGGAGGGACAAGTAAGTTCTCCCTGAATTAGCCCAAAAGCCTCTAACACCTGAGGTAGTCCACACGATGTAGCCAATCACACAGACCCTCAGAGTTGACTTAATGGTGAAGAAAAAGAGGTCCTTGGTGCTCAGTAGGACTTGAAACCAGGACCTAAATCAGGAGCTTTTGCCCCTGTTTTCACACAGAACGCTGCCCAGCTCACGAAAGCAGGCTTCGGTGCTACCATTTTACCAGAGCACTAGAGGCAGAGTTTGAGCCCTAGCCTGTCTAGATTCCATCAGGTTCCGAGTCCCATCAAGCCCCATGGAAGGAATTAGAAGACTTGCTGGCCCACATAGCACTTTTCTCTCTTCTGCCTGAAGGTCGTGGCCTTTCAGAAAAAGAATGTTTGGGAGTGTGGACCTGCTATCAAAATGACCATGCACTCAGCCTTTGACGTGTGGATCCAACTCATCCCGTCAGAACAACCATCTCATCATCAAAAAGGACAGCAGCCTCATGGCGGGGGGGGGGGGCCGGAAAACCAACGCAGAAGAAAGCTTCAGAGGAAGGGAGACACATGATCCAACACGGCTGAAAAGTGGAAAAAGTGGAAGCACCGAAGACTGGAGACAGGAGAGGAATCAAGAAGAGAAATGCCAGCCAGTGTGGTGGCACATGTCTATAATCCCAATGACTTGGGAGGCTGAAGCAGGAGGATCGTGAGTTCAAAGCCAACCTCAGCAAAAGCAAGGTGCTGAGCAACTCAGTGAAACCCTGTCTCTAAATTTAAAAATATATATATACATATATACACAAAAAAGGAAGAGAAATGCTGCAGACAATCTTAAGGCCTCCCAGTGCCCCTAGACCAACCACCAAACTGGCTAGAAATATAGAACCAAGGTCAAAACAACAGCGTCCATCAGGTTTACTACTACAATAGGAGGAGGGGCCAAAGAAAGAAGCCACCATACAGACACTGTCAGGAAAGAGCAGTGAATCTGAGTTAGACTCACATTCACAGCCCATCTTCCACTTCAAGGTGAGGGATTTAGGCAAGAGACTTAACCTCATTGAGCCCCAGGGGCCTCGAATGTTAATGAAGGTTAATAATAATGCCTCACTGGGTCACTGCGATGACTGATTTATTTTAAATGTAAATTGCTCAACACTTAATAAAATGCCCAATAAATATTAGATGTATTATATTACTATTGAGAACATCAAAAAAGATATCTCCTGGAAGAAGATGTTTTCACTGTTAAAACAGAGCGAGCTGAGTGTAGAACAACAGTGGGAGGGAAATAGGGAAGCTGAGAAGATAGGCTGATCCCTGCCTCCAGATTGCCCAGCCCAGTTCATTCTTCAGTCTATCCCTGTGCACAAACCCAACTCCACTACTACCTCTGCTCAGAACCTAGGGACAACTTTATTTGGATTCAGAGTAACATGCAAACTCCCTAGCAGATAGCATACAATTAATGCGTTCATTCCACATATATTTATTTACCACCAATATATGTCAAGGACTATTCTTATCCAGAATAATGCATAGGCCTTGACTCTGAAAAGTTCATAGACCAATAGACAGAAAGATGAAGGTCAGCGAGGTTCTGTAAGTACATTGTGATCAGAATTATGGCAGGTGTGTGCCTATAGCCCTACAGGAGAAGAAAAGGCTGACACCTCCTTTTGGTTGGCAGGCTCATGGAAAGCCGTACAGCAGAGATAAGGCTGGGCTGAGTTTTGAAAACGAAACAGGAAAAGATCTAGAAGAAAAGACAGGGACAAGCATACTGAAAAGGATGGGAGGCTGGCATTTTATTGGTATCTTCATGAGTCTGATATTGCTGGAGCTTAGCAAGGTGTGGGGCTGCAGGAGATGAGAGGGACCAGTGAGCCTATCTTGGATGCTATGCTAAGGAGCTTGCACTTTTCTTTCAAATAAGAGAACCATAGAATGGTCATGGTCATTGCTACCTAAGATGGTCTGGACAGGGGCCAGAAGAGAGGAAGGGAGACCACTGAAGGGGTTCCTGCAATAGCCTGGGTTATCCATAAGGAATGAATGAGCATATAGATGAGTAGTCCTGATAACTTCTGCTGGGGTTTCTACTCACATAAGAAAGGGAAGTGGCTTTCACATCCTTTTCAACTGCTCTCCCCACCCCCATCGCCAGCATTCATGAATGGTTTCTCTCTTGCACGCATGTATGTTTCTTCCTCAAATACTGGGATCTTAGAGCTGTAGCCTAAGTGTCTTCTATGGTACTGGTTATATTTAAACATCTCACTGTGTGAAGCAAGTGCCCAAACCAATTAAATCAGAATCCCCAAGAATCCCAGGCAGAGAATAAACATCAACAAATTACAGTTTAGGCAAAAATAGTCATTAATCAGAGCTATTCTAGGATTCTTCTGATCATAGAAGAGTAAAAATGAGGGTGCTGTAGATAAGTAAAGGCCTAAACATGGATATAAAGGTTAAACTTTTAAGAGGTTAGCAGTGTTCTCAGATATAACACAGTAATTCAGAGGCCAAAGCTAGACTAGCTCATCTTTTTTTTTTTTTTTTTTTAAATATTTATTTATTTTTTTAGTTGTAGGTGCAGAGAATATCTTTGTTTTTATGTGGTGCTGAGGATCGAACCCAGTGCCTCACGCGTGCTAGGCGAGCACGCTACCACTGCGCCACAATCCCAGTCCCCATAGACTAGCTCATCTTGTTTGAAGTATCTATCGACCTCTACATAATCCCATTGGGTCTACTAAAAGCTGGTGGGCGAGGGACAATCATAGTATTTACTACACATCAAATACCTTTCCTCATGTAACTTTCACAACTCAGTTGGGTAGCTAGAAGTTATGCACCTCCATTTTACAGTTGAGTTCTACAACTCAGAGTTAAAGTGAAGTCCAAGGTCACTGAGCCAGATAAGTGTCAGAGCTATGTCTACCATGACACTCAGATCCTAGAAAGGCAGACACTTGCAGAGATGAGACTGAGAAGAGTTCAGTGTCTGCAGCCAACCAGCTCTGGATGAAGTTACAACAGCTCTCCCTGGTCTCAGGTGAACTTCCTTGAATCTTGATCAAATACATCTGTCTCTGTCTCCCAAGCATGAGAGACAACATCCACGGGCCTTGCTGTGTTCAAAGTGGTATTTCTGGAACTTTGTTATTAATGATAAATCACAAGAACAAGTCTCATGATACAGAAACAGAATTTGTGAGGAAAATAATCAATAATTTTTCTTAATTTTCTACATCACTAAGAAAAAAGAAATAAACTACACCACATTTGGGACAGTTAAAACTGAGAAAAATGTCCTGTTTCTCAATATCAGCCACTTTTGGACCACGATGGGGAGGTTTTGTGCCTTTTTTTAAACTTCCAGATTTTACACTTTCTGTTCAGCTTTTCAACTTCCCAAGAGTACAGTTTAAAAAAAAAAAATAGAGGAAAATAGAACCTCAGCTCTCCCGTATCACTTTCAAGAAGGTGACTCTTGCAGAAGGAAATTTGGGCAATAAAAAGTTCTTGCAGGCTTACTTTAGCTCTTCCTTTCAAGATCTTTTTTTTTTTTTTCTGGTAAGTGAGTAGTCTTCGGATGATCAGTGTTGCATATCTTTGGGAAAAACTCATGCCAGAGTGGTCAAATCTCAACGGCTGCTATCATTAGCTTGCAATGGTTTCCAAGTGACTCCCCAACAAAGAAACCACACACAGAGAGACAGAGGCCTACTCTAATTTTAACATTGGAAATATCCATTTGAAGGTTTTTCGATGGAAAATAAACACAAATAATCACTAAACAGCATCAGATCACCTCAAATTTGAAATGAAATCCAGACTACACAGTGTGAAGTGCTCGTTGGCTACTTCTGTCCCTTTCTTCACACACACAGAAATAAACCCTGGGTGGATTCATGGCACACTATTAATGGTGCTCTGTCTTCCAGAAACATCTGTGGCAGCTGTGGTCACTCATTATGAATCTCACAAGCAAAAGACTTTCCTGCACCATTTCCCTGGAACCAGGAAAGTTCCCTCTCCCTGTTTTGTCACTGACTACCTGAGAGAGGTTGTGTAAATCCATACACTGGAACAACGTTCCTTTAACATCCACTTGAAAATATTTCCAACACACATTATCCAACATTGCTTTATGTTTTGAACAAAGGATGTTGAACACGGTCTTTTTCAGAAAGTGTTTTATCTGCAGTATGCCTTTACAGTTTTCTGAGGAAGTCAAGGCATGATGGGACACAGGTTAGGACACCAGTGTGGGAGCTGTGCTCAGCAGCTCTGCCTGGCTTCCCTTCTTTGCTCACATCTTGAGATAAGCTTGTTTGCTATCAACAGTTCTGGTTCCTGAAAGTGGAATCACAAGGCAGTGTGGTATAGACAGAAACATGCTCCAATCCTGACCCTTCGGAGAAGCAGGAGCAGCTCCACCTGTTCTCCTGGGACTCTGACTTGTTCTCTGTAATGAAGACAGTTCCATCCACCTCAGAAGATTGTTGTGCAAGTTCAATGAGGAAATGCCTAAAACAAGCTTAGCAGAGCCTTAGGTGTTTGATTGATACTCAGTTGATGCTGGCTTCCTGGCCCATCCTTTGCATCTGTGATAATATTAAGTCAACAGCTCAATCTTTCTGAATCTCAATTTGCCCCTTAGGGATGATAACACTTCCCTAAGAGAATTTGGTCAGGAGTGAACAAGATGGCATATGGGAACTATCAAACAGTATCCAGCACAGAAGCTCCAGCACGGTAGACACTCAAACACTGCTGTTTTCCTTCACCCCACAGAACTGAGTCTACAAATCCTGGCTCACTGGCAATTTTATTCATCGAGGAGTGTGAGTATGCATGCACTCACACGCACACACACATCTGAACTTCATTTGCCAGAAAGCCACTGGATATTTCAAAGCATAAGAAAAGACTTTTGTAGCCTAAATGCCCCCTGAAATTATTTCCCATGTCATAAGGTTTGAGACCCACTTGGCTATGCTCATTTTGAGGGACTGAATATCCAGGCCAGAGTTGAGAATCTGCAAAATGCTAAGCAGTCAGAGTCACCCACTGGGAAGGAGGCTATGCAGCCCCGAGTCATGTGGGAGATGTGCAAATTCTGACCGGCAAAAATAGCAGCATCAGATAATGCCCAAAGGCCAGCTCTACAATGGAGCTCATTATCATTCATGTGAATGAAATGGGAAAAATGCTGTCATCGCTTCCTGCGGGTAACTGAGTTTTCATTGACAAAAAATAAGAACACTTTTGTTTGCCAACACACTGCCCTTTGCCAGCCTGCTACGGCCAGCCCTGTGAAGTTGCACTTTATTTCTCAATGGAGCAAATCTCCCCAATGAGAGAAAAGGTTACTTCCTCCATCATACTCCCCTGACCACTACCTCTGCCAGATCCTGTCATGTGCTAGACAAAGCAAAAAAAAGAGCAGCCAGCAGAAAAACCACTTCTCACTCACACCGACTTCTGAATCCAGAGTCCACTGGTGCTATCAGGCTTTGTGGTCAAGACCCTAGCTCTGGTTATGATTCACAAATAGGATCAGCGTGGGAAGTCTTCTACACAAGGTCATGAAATAGCCCTCTTGGAGGCAGTGCTCAATGGCATTATCTCAAAGCCTGTTCTGCAGTCTTTTATCAGACAACAGAGAAGCAGTACAATTACAGCTCTCCTTAATTACAGTCCCATTCTCAGCTCACCCTCTGATCATCTCAATTGAATTTGGACCCCCATTTAAACAACCTCCTCCAAATGAGAAAATTGATGTCCTCAGGGGTCAGTGATCTATGTGCCCAGAGTCACCCAGTTAAGAAATGCTGGAGCAATAACTGCAACCAAGAGGAGACTAAGGCTTGCCTGGAAATAGAAAATTGAAAACATGGATGAACTGAGATGCACAAGTGCCGAGCCCAGAACATGGCTTAGACGAGGCACTCAAAAATTATTTCCCTTCCTCCCATAGAGAAGGAAAACACTCTGGCTAATTAGTGGTTTTGCCATCCTGCAGGCTCTTTCATCAGCAAAATCTTTATCCCCACAGAAGACGATGACAACCATAATAACAACAATAATAATATTTGCCACTCTGTTGGACTGTCATTATCAGATCAGAAATCGTTCTCAAATCGTTCTTTAAGTACATTGACATCCCAATTGACCAAAGAGGTAGAGAAGTATCACAAAAAGGCACATCTCTCCACCCAGACTGACAAACGGAAACACAAAGAATGAGTTTCCCTCAGGCTGCGGGCAGAGCCCTCGTGTTAAGGGTAGGATGACCACATAATTTATCATCCAAGCCAGGACAGATTTCAGAATGAAAGAGATTACTGTGAATAATTATTCCAGGATCCTATAGATACGTCAGGACTATAATGTGCAAACCAGGACACAGTTCAGCAATTCAGATCCAGAGTTCCAAGAAACCGGTGCAATATTTTTTCAAGTAGTGAGCCTGGGGGAAGAAAAAAGGCTACCTCCTTGGTGAGATCCTTTCAGCACCTGGAAGTGAATCTGTGACCCCTGTGCTCCAGAGGATACTGAGATTTAAATCTCCCTCCAGCCCACAGGGACTCCTGTCTGCTTGCTCATTTACACGGCAGCCAATATGTCCCTCTCACTGTGGGGTCTTTGCTATTTTCCTTTCCTGAAATTCTCTCTTTAACTCTGAATATTTTTTCATCAGGTTAATTCCTATTTATTATTAAGCACCTAATTAAAACATCACTATTTTTCAGAAAAGAATTTTCTCTGACCACTTTCACACAACCCCAGTCTAAATAGAGTCTGTCAAGGTACCTCTTATGGTATCTCTCAGAGCACTTATAAAATAGCTCATCTATGTATTTGTTTGAATGGCTTCTTTTAGTTTATCTGCCTCTGCAGTATGTTTCATGAACAAGTAAAGCAGAAAGTACATTTCTTCTGTTCATTGCTATGCACCCAGGATGCGTGGTATAGTGCTTGTTAAACAGAATTCTTAATAGAAAGAAGTAATCCATTGGGAAGGTAAAGAATTTGAATTTAATAAACACCTATTATGGGTCACTTAATCCTTATAGCAAATCTGGGAAATAAACATAGCTTCCAAATTACAGATAAGAAAACTGAGACCTGTCAAAATATTTAGCCTGTGCAAGGTGCATCTAGTCCAAGGGTAGTGATGTTTGTGGTAAACAAATCCCCTTCCAAAGATGCAGTCCACAGAGCATCAGCTGGATTTTCCATTAGCCTGGTGGGCTTTATTGCAGCTGAAAGGGGTTTGCTTATGGTCACTGTCAGCCCATCCTCTTGGGTTTTAAGGACATGAGCAATCACCTCAGGGACTTAGAGGGACTGATATAGAGTTATAACAAAACATTGATATAGAACCTGCTCTAATGAAAAACAGACCCATCATAGAGTCCTGGTTCCTCCAAATACTTCTTGTGACTTTGGGTAAGTCATGAAACTTCTGAGCTTCAGTTCCCTCTTCTGTATAATGAGGATTATACCAATTTTAAGGGACATGCGGGGAAGTTTTGAACAAATGTATGTCAAGTGCATAGGGTCTTATTCACCATGCACAAAAAAAAAAGTAGACATTTTTATAGTTGTTGACACTGTTATCAATACCCACTGGTAAACCTGACATCATAAATAAATTTAGAATGAGGGATACATATTTCCAGTGACCGTATTACTTGAGTCAGCTCTCAAAAGGCTCCCTCCCATCTGAGTGGAAATTCCTGGGTTACCAAATTATGAATAAAAAAATAGTGTGATGCAGAATTCATCACAACAATGAATGGTCTTCGTAGTTCTGAATGATGTTCATCCCAACTGAAGAATTCATTCTGTCCTTTCCACAATAAAATATACATCTCTAGGGCCTATAGAATGTCTTCGCCTCCTCTATTCTGGGTCCCTCCTGCATGGGATGGCATCAGCCTTGCTTATCTCTGAGGACTTCATTCCTTTTCCCTAATGCAGATATGTCCATTCTGCTGCTGTGCTAAGCACACAGAACACACGTTCTCTCCTTAAGCTTGTAGCAATTCTATGAGGCAGACACCATGAGTATCCCCATTTTACAAATGAGTAAATCAAAGTTCAGAGAAGTTACTTAATTGGAGCTCAGGGTTATGTAACAACTAACAAAAGCTAAGAATTGACCTCTTGGGTCTGCTTGGCTTCAATCCCCAGGCTCTTAACCCTTACTTTAAAATTGCTGAGTCACAGCCTTTCATAATTATGGCCTAGGCGTCACTATGAGGGCTGGTCATTTGCAGTTTTCTGATGCTAATGTCTTCCCTTTTCATGACATCCTTTACAGACAAGGGAAGATCATCCAGAGAGATGCCATCACTTGCCTGAAGGACTCAAGCCCATGAAAACTGGACATGATTCTATAATGCAGCTCTTTTAACATGGAAGTCTGGACCCCAGAGGTCCCACTGAGAGTCTCTACCCTTTGCCATTGGTTGTTCCTATCTATTATAAAATGAGGGTAGTCTCCCAACAAGAGGGAGACCTTCCCCTGACCTCTTATCTCAATCTATCCCAATCTGAGGGGCACAGAGCTCTGTTGACTGAAATAGCCATCCTTGAATAAAGAACTGACCTTGACTTCATAGCAAGTCTAGAACACTTCCTGCCCATTTCCTGCACATCTATCACACAGGCCTCTGCACACCTCCACTGAATTTCCCCTCACTTTCTTTGTACGAGACTTCTTTCTACTGGTTAATTTCTTCCCAGGTGTGTTCCTCTTGGGAGGTAGGGGAAGAAGCTCACCACCTATCCCTGGGGACTGGCAGGCCGGAAAAGCCTTCCCAGTGGGTGCCTCTCAGAGGAAGGAAGAACAGATGTGTGACCTGAAATGACTGGGTTTGGCACAACAGCCTCAGGTGCTTCTGGCACCAGTTGCTGGCAGGCAGTACATACCAGCTGCTGTGGCTCTAGGAACAGACGTGACAAGAAAGACCAGATCACTAAATGCTAGTGGACTGGTCATCTTAGAAGACACCTTCTGAATTATCTCACCTGAGAGAAGTGGTTAAGACCCTGAGATCTCCAGAAACTAAAGATAGTGATCCATAAGTTAAGTTCCACATTTCTGAAAGCTAAACTTTTTTTTTTTTAATTTTCTCTTGGTGACATTTTTTTTTTATTTTTCAAGTGTTTCTTTAATCATTATGTGTTACTTTCCTGATGATATTTGTTTATAATTATTAATCAAAATAAAACGATAATTTTACTCCTAACAAAACATGAGAAGCTAACTAAAATATCAGGCTTAATAATAGTAATGTGAGGAGAAAATGAGAAAAGAACACTCATTGAAAAATGTATACAAATCCATTCCCAAATACAAATCAGATCATAACATTTTACTGTATAGAACCGTAATACAGTCTCATAGTATATAGAAGAAAATCCTAGTTCCTTACCACAGCCTTAATGGCCCCATATAACCTGGCCCCACCAGTCCTTTCAGTCATGTCTGTGGTCATTCTCCTTACTCACTGCAATTGGTACCTTGACATGACAGCCTTTTGCCATCTCACAGCCTTTGACAGCTGTCCCCCCCCCACCTGGAACCCCCTCTGCACGTGGGCATTTCCTTTGTCCACTCAAGTCTCAGCTCAAATGCCACCTCCTTCATGAAGCCTTCCGACTACCCCATCCAAATCAGCACCCTCAGTTGCTGACTTCTGCAAGGTGTTTATTACTATCTGAAATTATTTTGTTCATTGATTGTTTCCAATGTACTCTTTTTTTAATATTTATTTTTTAGTTGTAGGTGGACAGAACATCTTTATTTTTTATTTTTATGTGGTGCTGAGGATCGAACCCAGTGCCTCATGCGTGCTAGGCGAGCACGCTACCCCTGCACCATAACCCCAGCCCCTCTAATGTACTCTTAAGAGGTACCTTTTAAAAGAAGATATAACATGATTCTTATACATATGAACATATATGAAATATTTTATCTAATTCAATGAGGTAGCCAATGAGAGGTTACAACCAGCTACACACAGATATTTAGATAAGAAATGCAGAAATGAATTTACAAATTTTAGCAAAACTGACAAAAACGCTCAATATCCATTGGGTGATAATCAATTATGTCCACCAGACATTTCTAAGGACATGAATTAGTTCTTTTACCATTGGTTTTATATAAATTAAATTCTATTTCACAGAGTTATAAAATGAGCTAGTTAAAGATAAACAAAGACCCACACCTCCTAATGTCAAATTACCTCCAGAGGCTCCAAATGCATTGAAGGATGTCCAGCAATCTCTCTTGCCCATTCCAGAATCACCCATGATAGTTGGCTTACCATTTATTTCTATCTGAAAGTACCTTGCTTCTTTATTTGTTCCTATTTGGAATCTCTCTGCCCTGAAACATAAGCTTCAAGAAAGCAGAAACTCTGCCTGCCTTATTCACCAAGGGCCCAAAGCCCAGACTATGATTCATAGTAAGTACTTTGGGAGATTTGTTGAATGAATAGGTAACTAATAAGAACATGAAAGAAAAAAAAAAGTCACACAATCGAAACATGTGAATTTAAAAAAGACAAACACATCTTCACTTTCCAAGTGGCAAAGAGTCATAACACAATCCATCGAGTTCTGTTGGGAACTGAAAGAATAGGCCCAGGCTGCCAGTGATCAGCTCAGCTCTGCTACCTCCCCTCCTAAGGCTGGCACTGAAGGCCTACAGTTCCCTCCCTGTAGGTTTCAGTCAGAGTTTCCCAATGAAAAGAACTCAAAGGATATTTAAAAGCACAAGGAAAGCTGAAGCCAGAATTCTCTAGGCCAAAAGGCATGGTATGTTAAACCTTTCCAGGCGCTACAACTTGGAAATCAGGGGTCCCACTGTGACCGCTTTGGGACATCTCCATGAGCTCCACTTACTTCTCCAGAGACAGCGCCTCAGACTGGAGCTGCTAGTGATGGTTTTTCTAGTATCCCGGCTGCAACTTCCACTCCCTACTCTCCCACCCTCTCTCAAGCCCTAATTCCTGTACTGAACTCATTTCCCTAAAACCCTTGCAGTGGTTCTGTTTGCTTGACCAAAGAAAGGCTACAGAAGGGCTTTCTTACACTGCTAAGATAGATGCCTTTCTCTTTCATTCAACATTCATTAAATGGTTCCCTGTCTTGGAGAACTGTTGAGCAACAGTCAGGGAAGAGCACTCCATTTGTGACCAGTCACCCCACTTCTGAGAATGGGTCTGTCCCAAGGAAGCAGTCACCAATGCAGACCCAGACCCAGGTCTATGCAAAAGGGTATTAATGAGAACAAAGGCAAGATCCCTCCAAGCAGATGGGGACCCAGAAGCTCAACAACCAGGAAATGCATTAAAATCAAGGTGCATCCATGAAATACATCATATAGCTTATTCACATCATATTTTCTTTAAAATTACTTCATGACATGGAAAAATTATCACAATTAAAGTTAAGTAAAAACACAAGATGGGGCTGGGGTTATGGCTCAGTGGTAGTGTGCTCGCCTAGCACACATGAGGCACTGGGTTCGATCCTCAGCACCACATAAAAATAAAGATATTCTGTCCACCTACAACTAAAAAATAAATATTTTTTTAAAAAAATTTAAAAAAACACAAGATGCCAAATCATATACTAAATGTTATAATTTGCTAAAATGAAAACTGTAAAGATGTATACCACTTTGAATATGTCAGTTAACTTTGAACATAGGTTTCCACAGCTGTCAAGGGAAGATCATAATACTTGCCATGCCTTTACTAAAGAGTCAGATGAGATATATTCTTTATCTGCAGCCCCAGACCAGTACAAAGAACCTTCTAACCATTCCCATCAACAGCATTGTGTATCCTAGAGACTAGAAGCAAACCCTCTCTGGAGCTGTTTGCCAGGGTCCAAATCCTGGCTTTGCCACTTATTAACAGTGCCATGTTACCTTCCCTGTGTCTCAGTTTCTCCCTTTGAAAAATAGACATAAAGCTAATTTTATTTCATATTATTGGTGTTGCTATGAGAAGTGAATTAGAAAATGAATGTGCCATGTTTAGGATAGTACTTAGTATTTGTTAAGAGTTAAATAAATGGTATATCTTCCTCTATACTTCAGCATATTCACTGTATAAATATTTATGGAGGATTTTTTTTTAATATTTTTTAGTGTCAATGGATCTTTATTTTATTTATTTGTATGTGGTGCTGAGAATCGAACCCAGTCCTCACGCATGCTAGGCAAGCGCTCTACCACTGAGCCACAACCCCAGCCCTTATGGAGGATTTTTTTATGTGTTTTAGACCAAGGGGTTACACACACTTTTAACAAGAGATCCCTTGTTCTGAAAGAAACTTACAGAAAAGAGGGAGAAGGGATATCCACGTAATCCTAAAAACACAATAAGAACATTAACTCCCATATCATAGAAGCTGCTACTAAGATTAAAGGGGGAAAATATATGTAAAGTACGTGATAGTTATTAGGAAAGAAAGATGCACCTCTGATTAGAAAATTGTGACATCACAAGATTAATTAGCTTGCTCAGTACCATCTAGTTAATACTGATACTAATAGAAATAAACAACTATGTACATATGTATATATACATTCTTTTTCTGAGATTGGATCTTGATATGTTCCCAGGCTGGTCTTGAACTCATGACTCAAGGGATCCTCCCATCTCAGCCTCCTGAGTAGCTAGGACTACAGGTATGAACCACCACACCCAGCTTAAATATATAAATTTTAACATTTATATTTGGCCTACTTTATCTCCTTTAATCTTTTCATCAACATTATGAAGTAGGCATTATCATCCCAAGCTTACTATTGAGGCATCTGAAGTTAAGTTGTAACTTGCCCAATACATGGCTAAACCATGGGGGGCTGGGAATCAGGGTCCTGCTGACTCCTCCTAGGACCCTTTCCATTGGGCCAGAAGTCATTAGAATGTTTAGCTTCATGTTGTGATAACACTGTGACTCATTGCATTACCCCTGACAGCCTCAGGTCTTTTTCCCAGGACATCAGGAACCAGCTCTTAAGCAACATCCCTGTCCCATCCAGTGGCTCAAATGGTGCCTGCCTCCGGGGAATTCCCAGTAAACCAATGTCAGATGAGTGAAGAGATTCACTCAAGTGCAAGACACTGAGAAAAAGTGGACAGTTGTCTTGTACCTCGTAAGGCTTTATTTACAGAGCAAGCATACAAGCCCAAATAACTAGCCATGGAAACAGCAGCCACTCAGCTTCCAGAAACGGTTCTACTCTCCCTGGCTAGTCTCACATCAGCTTCAGTCAATAGTGCAATCCTATGGCACATTAAGCGGAGAATTTGATCCAAAAGAAACACAATCAGTAGGTGCACAGGCCATTGTTCTGATTAAATACAGCCTTCCAGAATTAAAACACCATAGGTGGTTTGCACAACTCTGTGGTTTTAATGAGATGAACCCCATTTTAATAGGAAAGATACAACAAGGTATTCATCAGGTCCCAGGGAATGACGAATATAATTAGTCTATGATACAGTGAGGCTAATCTGCACCCAGTTGTGGAAATTACAAGATGATCAATTAAAGCTGCCCAGCTTAATTCCTTGAAGTCTCATTTGGTGGACTGAGGTAAGCAGCCTTTAGGGAGCAATTTGTCTTACCACGATTCCAACTGAAAAGGAACTAAGTTCGTCATCAGCTGTTAAGCACTAGGTTCTAAGTGCAGACATTTATATAGACCATGTCCCTGCTTCCTCCCAGTGACTGTATCTCTACTTTACAGAGGTGCAGACTGGAGCTCAGAGAGGTTAAATAGCTTATCCTCACACACATCAGGTATGTGGCAAAGCCTGGATTCAAACCTGGACTTGTCTGGTTTCAAAGATGCTGGTGGGGCCTTATCTAAGAGATAGGCCTTCCTGGGTTCAAATTCTGTCTCCTATACCAAGTAGGACATAGCTGGGGCAAGTTTCTTAAATTTCTCCCTGGTTGATTGTCTCATCCAAAGATACCTTAGTAGGACCTATTTCATAGACGGTGTGAAGAGTAAATGGATTGCAGAGAGAGCAGAGGGTAGTCATTAGTGGCTAATTCATGAAATGTGGAAATCCCCTCTGCAGTGTCAGAAGAAACAAGCAAGCAGCATCCAGAGAGTTCTACGTATCTGGATGAGGTCACACAGACACTAAATGCCAGACTCAGGCTGAAGTAGCCCAGGACCAGGCAGATTTTCCCTTCATCTCCATGATCCTCAAAAGGAGCCCACCAGTGGGGAGCTCTGGAGGGCCTAAGCAAGAAGCCAGCTCAGAGGAGAGACGTGGCCAGAGCACAGGTGCTCCTATGCCAGAACAAGGGCCATCAGGGTCCCCCCAACCTCACAGCGGCTGTGGCACTACTGCTATGAAACATACCCGTCACAGTGGTACAGGTCCAGGGCCAGCCCTGTGGCTGAAGATCTACCTCATGGGTAGACCAGGGATGGTGACAGCTCCTCACTCATCTTTTTTTTTTTTAATATTTTTTTAGTTGTAGATGGACGCAATATCTTTATTTTTATTTATTTATTTGTATGTGGTGCTGAGGATTGAACCCAGTGACTCACGCATGCAAGGCAAGCGCTCAACCACTGGCCACAGCCACAGCCCTCCTCACTCATCTTTAAATGTTAAATAAGTTATGGTTAGGAAAGGAGTGTGCCGAGCGTTATTTAACCTTTCTGAAGCCAGCTTCTATTATCTTTGTATGACAGTAATTCTGTTCCCTACCTTCTATGATTATTGTGAATATTAAATGACAACATGAAATGTTGAGCATTGAGGCAGGTATCTATTTGGAAAGCGCTCAGTAAATGTCACTTGCCTTCCTCTGGTAGTAATAATGATGGCGTTTATAGTAAATCAGGAAAGGACAAACCTCCGGGGAGAAATGATCCTCCTGAGGTCATTATCAGAGCTTCACACCTTAACCTAGTGGTGTTTGTTTCTTTGTTTTGGTTCTTTTCCTGAGAAACTGACTCACCAGGAAAGGAGAGGAGAGCTGTGATTCTACTCATGATCCCAGTCGCAGAGAGGGTCTATCTTGCAAAGGATACAGAAAGGCAAAATTCACCTGCTTCAAGCTGCCGAGAGGATGAAAAGTAAGCAGTGTGTGGTGGTGATGAAAAGTAAGCAGTGTGAAAAGTAAGAAGATGGTGGAGGTGGCAGGAGGCACTGGCCCTTGGCAAAGGAGTCAAGCATTGTAGGACATTGTCTCGGGTGACCTGCAGGTGTCGGCACTCTGACACTTTGTATGCAAGATTGCTTGGATGCACGTTTGTTTGTATGTTGTTTTTTTTCATTAATTAATTAATTTATTTATTTACTCTGTTTAGGTTTACATGATAGCAGAGTACAATTCATTGTACACAGATGGAGCACAACTTTTCATTTCTCTGGCTATATGTGATGTAGAATCACAACATACATGCAGTCATACATAAAGCTAGGGCTATGATGTCCATCATATTCCACCATCTTTGCTGTCCCCCTGCCTCCTCCCCCTCCCACCCTTGTGAACAGAGTTCCCCCATTCTTCCCGTGTTCTCCCCCACATTATGGATCAGCATCCATTTATCAACGAGTACATTCGGCATTTGGTTTTCTGAGATTGACTTACTTAGCATGATATTCTCCACCTCTATCCATTTACCTGCAAATGCCATAATTTTATTCTTTCTTATTGCTGAGTAATATTCCGTTGTGCATATATACCACAGTTTCTTTATCCATTCATCTATTGAAAGGCATCTAGTTTGGTTCCACAGTTTAGCTATTGTGAATTGAGCTGCTATATAAACATTGAAGTGGCTGCATCAGTGTAGTATGCTGTTTTTAAGTCTTCTGGGTATAGACCAAGGAGTGGAATAGCTGGGTCAAATGGTGGTTCCACTTCAAGTTTTCTAAGGAATCTCCATACTGCTTTCCAAATTGGTTGTACCAATTTGCAGTCCCACCAGCAATGTATGAGCGTGCCTTTTCCCCCACAACCTTGCCAACACTTACTGTTGTTTGTATTCTTGACAGTTGCCATTCTGACTGGCGTGAGATGAAATCTTAGGGTAGTTTTGATTTGCATTTCTCTGATTGCTAAAGATGTTGGTCGATTGTATATCTTCTGTGAAGTTTCTGTTCAGCTCCTTGGTGCATTTATTGACTGGTTGTTTGGTTTTTTGGTGTTAGGTTTTTTGAGTTCTTTATATATCCTGGAGATTAGTGCTGTATCCAATGTGCGTGTGGCAAGATTTGTTGCCAGAATGTCGGCTCTCTGTTCACATCATTGTGTTTTTTTGCTGAGAAGCTTTTGAGTTTGGATCCATTCCATTTATTGATCCTTGATTTTACTTCTTGTGCTATAGGAGTCTTGTTAAGGAAGTAAGGTCCTAATCCAACATAATGAAGATTTGGGCCTATTTTTTCTTCTACTAGGCGTTGAGTCTCTGGTCTGATTCCCAGGTCCTTGATCCACTTTGAGTTGAACTTTGTGCATGGTGAGAGACAGGGGTTTAGTAACAAAAATGGCATTGTACTGGCGTCAAAATAGACATGTAGACCAATGGTATAGAATAGAAGACACAGAGATGAACCCACTTAAATACAGTTATCTTATACTAGACGAAGGAGCCAAACACGTACACTGGAGAAAAGATAGCCTCTTCAACAAATGGTGCTGGGAAAACTGGAAATCCATATGCAGCAAAATGAAACTAAACCCCTATCTCTCACCATGTATGTTGGTTTTGAATGGTACTTATAGAGCAGGACACTTGGACAGCAGTGCCCCCCTAATGATCCTGCTGAAGACATGAGGCATCCCAATTGTAACCAAGGGACTGATGCTCAAATGACCTCCCCACAGTGAGCTCACCAGTGCCTTGGTGCTCTTCAGCTCCGTAGCCAGCTGTGCTAGACACCATGAGCAAAGCAGGAGTCCAAAAGCACAGTGCCTCTCGGGAGCTGGGTAGAAAACTGGCCCTGCTTGCCTGGTTCTCAGCCACAACACTGGCAGCTCCCCTGTCCTCCATGTTCCCATAACATTGACTTTTTCTTTACTTGCAACCACCTCTTTCCTGACTTTGAGATCTGTAAACTTTCTTTCCTCTTTCCATGGGTTCTCCTACCCCTTCCCATCTCCCCACTTCTCTCCCTAATTGCCACTCACCTCTCTAGTCTCAGCACAAACATCCCATCGCAAAGCCTTGTCCCATCCCCCAGGCAAGGACATGTCTTCCCCCTCTGTGGATTTAACTCATCCCCAGTTCTTCTTGCACACCTCATCACAGCTATGATTAAACTATCATTGGGCTATTGGGTGTATAATACCTATCTCAGCCTCTCAGCTGTGCCAGGAGGCAAGCTCACCTATACTCGCCAACTACATGCAGCACTGGGACATGATTGCCTTTATTAATGTCACGTTTACATAATTCAACAGTTGCATAAAAGTGTGAGGTACTTTGGTGTGACTGGGTTTATTTTGGGATTTTGTCATATTTCTTAGAAGAGGAACAGAGGTAGACTAAATTTCTAACAACAACCAAATATTACAAATATCAAAATGCCTGCTTTCTTTTTCAATAAATCTTGTGTGTATTTGAGGTTTACAACATGATGTTATGTGATACATATAGATGGTAAAAGGATAGTGAAGCAAATTAGCATATCCATCACCTTATATACTTACTTTTTTTTTACAAGAACAGCTAAAGTCTATTCATTTAACAAAAATCCCTAATACAATACCATTTATTAACTGTAGTCCTCATTTCATACACTGGATTGCCAGATTTGCTCATCTTACACATCTGCTATGTTGTATCTTTTTTCAAAATATCTTTTTCAAATAAATCCACTTATTTATTTACTTTGTCATTTTAGGGTGGCTGATATTGTGTAGAGACAAAATCCCCGTGAGTTTTGGCAGAGCTACAACTCTCTTACCCTCGGACCCATTAGTTCTACTTCTAGAAATATGTCCTACAGAAATATCCACAAAAGCACAAGATGACAGATGTGTGAGGTAATTAAAAGTAGGGCTGCTCATTAATCAAAACATCAGAAGCAACTGAAGTGCCCAGCACCAGGGCCGGCTAAGCCGTGGCACCTCCAGGAATGGACGGCAACAGAACCATGCAGAAGGATGGGGACAGCAGCTCTGGATGATTGGACGGCTCACCAGGGCTGCCTCTGAGTGAAAACAAGCTGTGTAGACTAGATGTAACACACCACTTTTTGTGTAAGGGAATAAAATAGAATATATATTTCATATATTTGCAAAAATAAGAACAACACAGGAAATATAAACAAGAAACTGAGAAAAGTGATTACCTCATAGGAAGTGCTCTGGGAATGTGTAGAGGGGAAAGAGATGGGAGCAAAATGTCCTTGTGTAAACCTCTCTGGGCCATGATGTGCTGTGAATAATGTAAGTTTATTACCTATTAAAAGTAAAGCTAAGTTTTAAAAACATTTCTAAAATCGAAAATAAACAAAGACAAGTAAATCTAACCACATATTAACTTAGAAACAGCCACACAGAGCAATAGTTACTTTTCCCCCAGGATGCTTTAGAATGAAGTCCTCTGGGGGGAGGAGAAGGAAGGAAGGGAAAGGAAAGGTTTTAGGGAACAAAATTATATTGTTATATGCATGTAGGAATGTGTAGGAATGTATAACAATTATGTATAAATATAATTCACCTATAAATTTTTTTATAACACAATACTTTGTACAGCTTTAGTGGGATGTACTCCCTGGACCAAAAAAGAACTACACAGAATCCTACACTAAACCTAACATTCATATTGTTATTTTGAAACTATTTTGTTGATATGAACAATAAAACAAAGAGGAATTATATTAATTATCTAAGAGAATAGGACACTCAATTATAAAATCAAAAATTAAGTATAAAATCAATGTTGAAATTGAAGTGATAATAGTTCAAGGAATGTATGATTTTATTAGCCTTATATTTTCTTATTCCCCTGAAATAACCTGGCAGCAATGTCACCGGCACAGCAATACTCACTGCCACACTCAGATCTTCTATCAAATCAAGACTTCTTGTAGAACTGGCTGCTTTGGATGTCAGCACGCTTAGAATGAAAGCTTTTAGATAGTAACTAGGTATGTCAAAAGGACAAAATAACCAGCCAGAAAGAGTGTGTGCTGTCCCAAAATCGTGACAATTGGAGCACTGAAAATGCAGTGAATATGTGTATTCAAATACACTGGCTGTGCCAAGCCATGGGTCCACAATGACACTTAGAACAGAAAAAAAGCAGAAACAAAAATTCACTTTTGCCATTGGAAGTGGTTATTAATACAATTTCTTCCTTTGCAAACTGGTAAAGAGGGGTAATTGGGTATTTATCCTCCCTTTTCAATAAAAACTGTTCTTCCGGGCAAACAGATGTATTTATAATGGAAAGATCCATTTTAAGGAAGAATGTCACACAACAAATGCAGAAAAGGAGTTCCAATTATAAAGTCAGCAATTTACCCATCCTAATGAGATTCTTATTTCAGGCATAGAACCTTCTGTTAGACCATCAGAGTAAATAATCAAATGCAGCCTGAGTGGGATCAGTAAAAGTTTCCAATGGGAGTAGGGTGGGAGTGGCATGGTGTGGCAAGGCTGAAGGGTGAACAGAATTGGCCAAAGCAAGAATGCAGAAGGACTCACCCATTGAAGGATGTGCAAGGAATCCTGGAAAAGCTTGGCTGCTGCACTTATATTGGAGAGGATCATTATCCACTTAGATCCAGAGTCAGTACAAGAACTGAAATAATCCAAAGTCAAAAGTATGCTTAGAAAATCTGATTGGAAGGAGTTTTGTTATGACCCCATACCCAGTGCCCTAGTAAACCCATCAACTTCCCCATAGACTTTGAAAATAGTGAGCAATTGGAGGTGATGTTATACAAGGGCAGCATGTTCTGAGATGGTGTCACTCTGAGGGATACATGGAAACTGGAGCCAACTTAGGGAAAAACAAAGTCTTGCCTTCCATCTTTGGCTCCAAGAGGCCATGTGGTACCTTCAGTAGATGAGCTCCCCATGACTCACATTGCTTGTACTGTTTATTATTCCCTTCTCTCTTTATTCCCATCCCTTGTCAGTTTTGTTGAAACGATCCATGTAGTAAACCTCTCTGTTGCAGAGTATATGTGATGCAAATGCACATGGAGAGGGAGTTGGGGACCATATAAGAAACTGGACAAGTGGACAGGGGTCACCTTAAGAAGGGGATGTTTTGCTAACCTAAGCAATTTTGACTTTGGAATGGAGGGATGCCACTGGAAAGGGTTTCCAAAAGGGCACAGCATGGTAAGACCTGTGCTTTGCAAAGGCTACTACTCTGTGGTATATTCATGTACAATATGTATATAGGCAAGTTAGATCAGATTCATTCCATCATTCTGCCTTTACCTGAACTCCTCTCTCCCCCTCAACCCCTTTTCTTTACTCCACTGATCTCTTCTATTTTCATGGAGTCCCCACACCTCTCACTTTTATTCCCATCCCCTCCTTATTTTGCTCTAGCTTCTGCATATCAAAGAAAACATTCAACCTTTGATTTTCTGTGTCTGGCTTATTTCACTTAGCACAATGCTCTCCAGTTCCTTCCACTTTCCTGTAAATGCGATAATTTCATTCTTATTTATGGCAGGATAATAGTCCATTGTGTATATACGCCATTTTTTCTTTTCCATTTATCTGTTGAAGGGCATCTAGATTGGCTTCATAGCTTGGCTATTGTGAATTGTCCTGTTAAAAATATTGATGTGGTTGTATCAATATACTATGTAGGTTTTAAATCTTTTGGATAAATACCAAGGAGTAGGATACCTGGATTATATAGTGATTCTAGTCCTCTTTTTTTTTTTTTTTTTTTTTTTTTTTTTTTTTTTTTTTTTTTTTTTTTTTTTTTTTGAGGAATCTCCATACTGCTTTCTAGAGTGGTTTACTAATTTGCAGTCCCACCAATAATGTATGAATGTACATTTTTCCCACATCTTTGCTAATGTTTATTGTTACTTGTATTCTTTTTTAAAAAAGAGCACTTTTATTTACGAATTATATTAACATACCAAAACTGATGGCTTCCAATGACAAAGGAGTGAGGATGTGAAAAATGTTCCGTGGTGCATCTATGACAATCTAATCTAAAGAAATTCCACTTCCAATTATACCTTTCTTCTCAGTAACCATGTGTCTTGGTAGAACAATCAGGGCACAAGAAAACCAAAGTGATGATAGGTACCAATACATGTGCAGAAGCCTGTTCTGTGTCAATTCTTATCTCTAATATCTGGAATTAACATATTTCCAGATGTTCTTATGCCTTATTGAGGTATTCTGCAGAAGATGGATTTTAGAGTCTTAGTCCATTGAAAGCTAACTTCATTCCTCAGGGCTCGAGGTGAGGCTGAACATCATGGCGGAAGAGTGTGGTGGAGGGAAGCAGCTCACATAATGACTAGAAAGCAGAGAGAGCTGTTATTTGTATTCTTGATAATTGCTATTCTGACGGGAGTAAGATGAAATCTTAGTGTAGTTTTGGTTTACATTTCCTTGATTGCTAGAAGTGTTGAACATTTTTTTAACATATTTATTGGCCATTTGTATTTCTCCTTTTAAGAAGTGTCTGTTGACAAAAACACCCTCTCCACCATTTTTGTTCAACATTGTCCTTGAAAATCTAGCCAGAGCAATTAGACAGAAAAAAGGGATATGAACATGAAAATAAGAACTCAAACTATCCCTATTTGCCAGCGGCATGACTCTATATTTAAAAGACTCAAAAAATTCTGCCAGAAAACTTCTAGAGCTCATAAATGAATTCAGCAAAATATCAGGATATAAAATTAACACCCATAAATCAATCGTATTCCTATACATCAGTGATGAATCAACTGAAGGAGAAATTAGGAAAGCTACCCCATTCACAATAGCCTCAAGAAAAATAAATTAAATATTTGGGAATCAATCTAACAAAAGGGGTGAAAGACTTCTACAATGAAAACTACAGAGCACTAAAGAAAGGAATTGAAGAAGACCTTAAAAGATGGAAAGATTTCCCATGCTCTTGGATAGGAAGCATTAATATTGTTGAAATGGACATACTACCAAAAGTATTATACAGATTTAATGTGATTTCTATTAAAATTCCAGTGATATCCTTCATAGAACTAGAAAAAACAATCATGAAATTCATTTGGAAAAATAAGAGACCCAGAATAGCCAAAGCAATCCTCAGCAAGAAAAGTGAAGCAGGAGGCATCACAATACCAGGCATCACAATATCCTACAGAGCTTTAGTAACAAAAATGACATGGCATTGGCACCAAAACAGACAAGTAGACCAACGGTACAGATTAGAAGACACAGACACAAACACACATAAATACTGTTATCTCATACTAGACAAGGCACCAAAAACAAACATTGGATAAAAGATAGCCTTTTCAACAAATGGTTCTGGGAAAACTGGAAATCCATAAGTAACAAAATTAAATTAGACCCCTATCTCTCACCCTGCACAAAACTCAACTCAAAGTGGATCAAGGACCTAGGCATTAGACCACAGACCCTATGCCCACTAGAAGAAACAGTAGGCTCAACTCTTCATCATGTTGGCTTAGGAACTGAATTCCTCAACAGGACTCCTAAAGTGCAAGAAGTAAAATCAAGAATCAATAAATGGGATGGATTCAAACTAAAAAGCTTCTTACAGCAAAGGAAACAGCAAGAACATGAAGAGAAAGCCTACAGAATGGGGGAAAATCTTTGCCACCTGCATCCCAGGTACAGCACTAATTTCCAGGATATATAAAGAACACAAAGAACTTAACACCAAAAAAACAAATAACCCAATCAATAAATGGGTAAAGGAACTGAACAAACACTTCACAGAACAACTATGATCAGTGAACAAATGCATGAAAAAATATTGAACTCTCTAGCAATTAGAGAAATGCAAATTAAAACCACACTGAGATTTCATCTCACTGTAGTCAGAATGGCAATTATCAAGAATGCAAGTAACAATAAATGTTGATGAGGATGTGGGGGAAAAGGTACACTCATACATTGCTGGTAGGACTGCAAATTGGTGCAACCACTATGGAAAACAGTATAGAGATTCCTCAGAAAACTTGGAATGGAACCACCATTTGACAGAGTTATCCCACTCCTTTGTCTATACCCAAAGGACTTAAAATCAGCATAGTATATTGATATGGCCACATCAATGTTTTCAGCAGCTCAGTTCACAATAGTTAAACTATGGAACTAGCCTAGGTGCCCTTCAACATATAAATGGATAAAGAAAATGTTGTATATGTAAACAATGAAATATTATTCAGCCATAAAGAGAAACGAAACTATGGCATTTGTAATTAAATGGATGGAACTGGAGACTATCATGCTAAGTGAAATAAGCCAATCCCATAAAACCAAAGGTTGAATATTCTCTCTGATACATGAATACAAACTCACAATAAAGGGATGGGGATAGGGAAGAATAGAAGTACTTTGGATTAGACAACAGAGACTGAAGGGAAGGGAAGGGGAATGGGAATAGGAAAGACAGTAGAATGAATTAGATATTACTTTCCTATATTCATACATGAACACACAACCACATCAGGTACAACAGAAGAATGGGAAGTTGTACTCCATGTATGTATACAATGTCAAAATACATTCTACTGTCATGTATAACTAAAAACAACAAATAAAAAATAAAATAAAGAAGTGTCTGTTTAATTCTTTTGCCCATTTATTGATTGGTTTGTTTTGGTTTTTTTTTTTTCCTTTTGGTGTTTAATTTTCTGAGTTCTTTATATATTTTGGATATTAATTCCCTATCAGAAGAGCAGGTGACAAACATTTCCCATTCTGTAGGTTCTCTTTTCACACTCCTATTTCATTTGCTGTACAGAAGCTTTTTAATTTGAAACCATCCCACTTACTGATTCTTAGTTTTATTTCTTACACTTTAAGGAATCTTATTAAGGAAGTCAATGCCTCTGCCAATATATTGGAGTGTTGACCTTATGTTTTCTTCCAGTAGTGGTAGAGTTTGTGGTCTAATTGCTAGGTCTTTGATCCACTTTGAGTTGACTTTTGTGCAAGGTTGAGAGATAGGGATCAAGTTTCATTCTTCTGCATATGACTATTATCCCAGCACCATTTGCTAAAAAGGCTATCTTTTCTCTAATGTATGCATTTGGCAACTTTGTCAAGCATTAGATGACTAATAGCTATGTGGGTTTGTGGGTGTGTCTATATGTCTTCTATTCGTCTTCATGTCTGTTTGGTGCTGATATCAGGCTGTTTTTGTAACTATGGCTCTGTAGTATAATTTGACGTCTGATATTGTGATACCTTCAGCATCAATCTTCTTGCTTATATGAACATACCACAGTGAATCTCACCTGTAGATACATAAGGCACTAATTTTTTTAAACTATAAATAAATAAAAGATCAGCAGAGTAGAGGTAAGGGAAAAGGGCAAGGGAAGAGGGGAGGGGAAAAGGAAGTATTAGGGAAGGAGGGAAGGAAGGAAGGAAGGAAGGAAGGAAGGAAGGAAGGAAGGAAGGAAGGAAGGAAGGAAGGAAGGAAGGAAGGAAGGAAGGAAGAAAACATAGATAAGCAAGACTTCTCTGGCTTCATTGTTAAGAATGTCCTGGTAGCTATGGGAATTTAGGTGGGGGTAAGAATGCAAATAAGTAAGGAGATGGTTGCCAACATAGTATTTAAATCTGGCTTCTTTTCTGGGTCCTCCTTGAGAAGCTAAGCATTACACTAATTGTTTGTTTTTTTAAAATGTTGCTTTTTTTGTTTGTTTTTGGTACTAGAGATTGAACTCAGGGGCACTCGACCACTGAGCCACATCCGCAGCCCTATTTTGTGTTTTATGTAGAGACAGGGTCTCACTGAGTTGCTTAGCTCCTTGCCGTTGCTGAGGCTGGCTTTGAACTCGCAATTCTCCTGTCTCAGCCTCTCTAAGTGCTGGGATTACAGGCTTGCGCCACCACACCTGGCTGCATTACATGAATTGGATGTGAAAGTGAAGTGTGAGGTCTGAAGGGAGAAATGGACACCATCTTTAAAACTCTGTGCACAAAAGTGAGCTATACAAGATCTAGTTTCTCCAACCACAGAAAGCTGGAAGGTGGGAAGTGGTGGGTTCCTACTGAACTCCCCTAGGTAAATGAAGAGACCACGAGGTGTTTCTTCCCAACAGCTGACCAGTAATGGAAATTATAAATGGGGCCAGGAAGTGGTCATTTCACTTCAATTCACCTGCAATACATTCGAAATACTTACCATTTGCTAAAACAAATCTCCAAATTCTAACAGTCTACTTAGTGCATATCTATTTATTTGGCAAACTTTATTAATCATCTATTCTATCAAGAACTGAACCATAGGTTAGGTTTACAAAATTTAAAAATTAGTCCTCTAGGAATTAAAGACCTGATAAATGAGACAGGTAAGCAAGCAGTAGGTTAGGATAGAGTGATGGAGGCTCTGATGGAGGTGAGCAGAGGAGAGATCTTTTACCGTTCTAAGTGAAGGCTACTGACTTCATCAACCCTGGGAAGCCATATCTGAAGGTAATCTGATCAGAATATGCTTCTTTTTACAATCAAAATGTTACTAGGTTGAGTTTGAAAAATGTTACACTTCTGTTGTATTTCATTCACATCTTGCCTCAATATCAACCATCATTGGTTCCAGATTCATTGTTAAAAATATTTCTAAGGTGAACAAGACCACTATTCTGATCAGCAGTTCTAGCAAAATGAGTACATTGAATTTTCTGTGATGGTTATCACATGACTAAAGGAATTTTGTTTCAAGAATTGCTGACCTGGAATGTCGTACTTTACTCACTGCTGTGCTCTTGAATGGCAAAATAAACAGTGATGGTTGATAGATGACAAAAGATATATACATACATACACAAAGGTACATAGATGGGTTGCTAGATACAATATCCATCAAACTACCCTTCTACATCTCTTATATGGTCTTTGCTGCATGATTGTTTGCTTTCTCTAGATATTTATTCAAAGGAAAAAAATCACAGTAAATCTAAAAATTTGGGTGAGTTATATAATGGCATACAATGATGTCATACAAAACACACCATACAAACATCCATAAACTAATGAATATATTTATAAAATGTGGTATCTTCATGTGATAGAACACTACTCAGCAATTAAAAGTAACAACTACCAAAATATACTATAGCAGGGATGCACCTCAAAAAAAATTAAACTGAGTTTAAGAATCTAAATGCAAAAGACTATACATATCATTTACATGAAATGTCTAGAATGACTACTTATTTCATTTATAATAGACCTCTATAAAAGCTAAATTCATAAAAACAAAAGAAAAATCACTGTTGCTTATGTTTGGGAGTAGGAGTAAGAATTAATTGCTATCTAGATGAGGTGGTGCCTGCCTGTAATTCCAACTCCTCTGGAAGCTGAGGCAGGAGGATGGCATTTTCAAGGACAGCCTTGGGGCAACTTAGCAAGATCATCTCAAAATAAAATTTTTTTTCACTGATAAAAAGGGCTGTAAATGTAGCACAGTGGTAGAGTACTTGCCTAACATGTATGAGTTCCTGGGTTCAATCCCCCATCCCACACACACAAAAAAAGATTAATTTCAATTAGGTACAAGGGAATTTGACAGAGTAAGGAAAACTAGTTTGTGATGATGATTCACCAACTATACAAATTTGCTAAAATTATAATTAAGTGAACATTTATAATGGGTGAATTTTATGATATAGGAATTATAGCCCCATAAAGCTAGCAAAACAAACATGTGAGCACACATACATTCATGCATTCACTGACCTGCTGTACACCAAGTTGATGCTACCAGGCATCTATGCTTCACCAATTGTTAATCCAGATAAATAAAAAGTGTTTGGAGTTGAAGCTACCTTACACTGAGTATACCTCAAGAGCCAGGTACTTTAATCTCTGTTCCTGAAATCACCTCCAGAGAGACAATTAAATTAGCCCAGGGCACCCACCCAAAACCTAGTTGAGTTAGAAACAAAATCCAGTTGTGTTCATCTCAAAATCCTCCACACAATTTGTTTCATAATGCCTCTCAAAATAGAAATAATTGCCCAGGATCCACATAGTATAATCAAAGTACCAAAGTAGGCTCCCTTGTTCCTGCCTTCCATCTTCCTATGGTCAGAGTCTGCTCCCCTGGTCTCCTGGCCACTGCCTGGGGAAGGTGCTGCAAAGCAAAGCTCATCACGTCTTTCCTGTGTTCAGAATGGTTCCCTGGTGCTGAACCTTGCTGGGCCCCTCCAAAGCTTAACTCTAGCCCTCACTGACTGGAGCTTCCTTATGTACTGCTCTCCCATAGCACCCTGCACGGCTTTGCTCTCAACATCTCACCTCTCTTTGAAGGTGAAAGCCATTTCTACCTTCATTTCTGCCTTGGTCCATGCTGCTTCCTTGACCTGAAATGTTTGACTCTTGACATGAAATGTTTGACTCTTCCCATCCCCTTCCAGGTATTGGCAAACTCCTGCTCTTCCTTTAATATCAAAGATAAATATCAATCTGAGCCAGGCACTGTGGTGCACGTCTGTAATCCCAGCACTTTGGGAGGCTGAGACAGGAGAATCGTGAGTTCAAAGCCAGCCTCAGCAACAGCGAGGCGCTAAGCAACTCAGTGAGACCCTGTCTCTACATAAAACACAAAATAGGACTGTGGATGTGGCTCAGTGGTCGAGTGCCCCTGAGTTCAATCCCTGGTACCAAATATATATATATATATATATATATATATATATATATATATCAATCTGGTAGAAACTTCAAATGCTTCTCCAAGCAGAGTAATTGTGCTTTTACATATTCATTTTCTTCACTCTCTTTAATAGTATTTAAAAATATTTACCCAGTTTAAATCTAGTGTATGTATCACATTTTCTTTATGATTATAGCATATATCATTTAAGAAAATACTTGGATTTATATCTCCATTTATTAGTTCTTTGATCTTGGACAGATTATGGTAAAACTGTATATCCATTATCCCAACTGCAATATAAAAGTATATACTTTCTGAGAGTCTATAATATTAAACATTAGTAATCATTGAAGAAAAAACATTTTCTGGTTCACAGTAAATGCTTAATAATGTTGGCTAATATTAATTTTACTGGCATAGTAAGGGTACAATAAATATGAATTGAATAAGTAAGAGAATAGGATAGAGGAGATGGAAAGAAGAGAAGGAGAAAGAAGAAGCCCTTGGCCCCATGATAAGAGCTCAAGTTTTAGAGTCAGGCAAACTTGAACATTTGCCTCATTGCTTGCAGATTAGGTGATCTTGGGCAAGTTACTCAGCCTCTAAGTGTTTCAAGGTGAACATAAGTGCTCTGATGGATAAGATAGATAAAGCACCTACAGAGTACTTGACCCACAGTAAGTAATGATGAAGAAACAATTTTTTGTGAAAAAGAAAAATCTGCTCAATGTCGCTCAATCATCTTAAGCAGAATTCACCTAAGCATTCTTTAACTATTCTGCATTTACATACTATAGGACATTTCCTGGAAGCCCAGGACTCTAAATTGGTTGAGAGGGGATTGTTCTGAAAAGTTATGACACAGTCTCATCCACCTCACCTCAAAGCTCATGGGTGTTCTAGAAAAGTTTCTTTCAGCATGATCATCTCCAGAGAATCCTCAACTAGTTTCTCAGGAGAATAGTATTAAGAGCACAGAGAGATAATAGCCAAGTGGGAAAAGACTAGCCAAGAAGCAATGAGGAAATTCTCAATAAAACATGAGAAAATCAGAAACTGCATCAGATGAAAAGGATTAAATCTTAACTAAGTGGGATTTACCAAAGGAACACAGGGTTTTTTTAACATTGACAATTTTAGAAACACATAATCATCTCAAAAGACACAAAAAAAGCATTTGACAAAACCCAGTATGCATGCATAATAATAACACAAACTTGGAATAGAAGGAAACTTTCTCATCATGATAAAGAGCATCTACAAGAAAAACACAGCTGAAGTCACACTTAATGGTAAAAGACTAGGTACCTCCCCATCAGATCCAGAACAAAACCAGGTTTGCTCTCATCTATTTTACTCTACATTACATTCTAGCCACTGTAGTCAGGCAAGAAAATGAAATAAAAGACTCCAGTTTGGAAGCAATTTTTTTTATTCACAGATAACATAATCCCGTGTGTGCCCAGTCCAAGGTATCTTAAAAATAGTAAAGTTCAGCAAAGTTGCATAATAGAAAACCAGCATACAAAATCACTTGTATTTGTACAAGCAAAGAACAATCTGAAAATGAAATTAACAGTGCAATTCAAACAGTGTTAAAATAATTAAATACTTATGAAAAATATTTAAAATGTGCAAGATTTATACATGTAAAATTATAAAACATTGGCAAAAGAAGTTAAAGATCTAAATATATAAAAAGATATTCCATGTATGGAAAGACTCAATATTGTTAAGATGAAAATTCTACTCAGATTTCTCTATACATTCAAATTCCCAGTGGGCTATTTTCAAAAGTTGACAAATTAATCTTAAAATTCATATGGAAATGCAAGGGAACCAGAAAGCTGAAACAGTATTGGAAAATAAAGAGTTGGAGATCATACTCCACTCAATTTGAAATTTTCCTACAAAGCTAAATTAATCAACACAACATAGTACTGGGTAAGGATAAGCATAAAACAATGGAATTGAGATCCCAAATTCAGCAAAGGTGTCAAGAAAATTCAATGGGGAAGAAGTATTCTTTTCACCAAATATTGCTGGGGTAATTGAATATTTTCATGAAAAAAGACTAAGATACCAACCTCATGGAGGGCAGGCAGGGATCTCAAGAAAATCAGAGAGATCAGTAGAGAAAAGCTACCATAAAACTTCTGTGCTTCAAAAGACACCATGGAGAGAGTGAAAAGACAACCACAGAATGGAAAAAAATATATTTGCAGATCACATATCTGATAAGGGAATTGCATATAGAATATATTAAGAGCTCTTACAATTCAATAATAAATAGACAAATGACTCAACTTAAAAATGGGCAAAGTATTTGAATAGATATTTCTCCAAAGAAGATATCCCAGGGGCCAATAAACACATGAAAATGTGCTCAATCTCATTAGTCATTAGGAAATACAAAATAACAAGATACCACTTCACACTCATTAGGATGGTTAAAATCTAAAAGTCAGAAATAAAATGTTGACAAGGATGTTAAAAATTGGAACCCTCATACATTGTTGGTGAAAACGGAAAATGGCGCAGCATGTCAGAAAGCAGTTTCACGGTTTAGTTAAAAGATAAACATTGACTTACTGTATGACCCAACATTTTGGTTCCAAGCTATCTGACCAAGAGAAATGTAGACATGTGTCTGTAAAGGAAAACAAAAAAAGAAATGCACATAAATGTTTAGAGCAGCATTATTCATAATTGTCAAGAAGTGGATAAAAATCAAATATCACTGCACAGTCTTTATATGGATTTGTTGATCTTGCCAATTTGAACGTCAGTTTCTTCTGCATTTTACATTTGTGAACACTTGAAATATTCAGCAATATAGCAAAAAATTAAAATTTTCTCTCACTGACTTTGCTATCTTTGCAGACTTCTGCCCTGATCTGTCCCTGCCCCTGCCCAACCTTTTCCTCAGCTATAGTCCTTAAGCAAATTTCACCCACCTTGATAGGAAACCATAACAGCAAAGTGTCCTAGGTCTGATTTAAAATATTTGCTTGACAGTTTTCATGGAATTAGACCAACTAATCTTTAGCCAAATTATTTTCACTGAACATGTTTTCAGAGAATTGGTGTTTTGGTGAATTGCTTTTTGGCAAATGGATTTTTAGTAAATTGACCAAATGCCATTGAACAACTTCCTAATCCTCCTGGACACCCTGCTCCTTGCAGCTTCATTCTCTGTCCTCATAAATGGGTCCATTGATGGTCACACATCTCCATCACTGGAGCCTCTCAGGAGTTTCCAAGCTTTGAGAGCTTAAGTTTGTCGGTTCAGATTTGTTGATCTGACAGGGTCATAACAAAGGTAAAGGGTGTAAGCAAGATCATATGAGACACTCTGTAGACTACTTGTGCCCCCGTTGCTTCTCAACAGTCATGAAACCCTATCTTCAAAATGATCCACTTCTAATGTGTACAGAAGACATAATAAGATAAGTTCTTGTTGACATGGGAGTCACTGAGCCATCCCATTTCTAGACCTCCTCATGAACATACCTGTTCTTCTAATGTCCTGAGAGGGCCTCTGGTCAACAAGCCTTCCACATATGACAAGTTAAAAATTTCTTTTCACAGATCAGAAAACTAAAGTCAGAGAATCCCAGTAACTTTAATTGAATTCCAATGAAATAATTTTAAAATTACAGGGTATTATCTCCCGCACATTGTAAAAACATATCTAGTTGAATCCCCTTATTTTGGCACAGAAATCTCTGTCTCTAGTATCCAAATGACTCTTCCCAAATTGACAATGGAAGAACGTGGATTTCTACTCAAAACAGAAAACATTAGATCAGATTCCATTTCTATTTCTTCCTATGTAAATTCGGGCTGTCTCTTAACCTATCTGAACATCTATGTTCTCATCAGTAATGAATGGATAAAAACATCCACATTCCCAGATGTAGTGATGATTAATCAAGCTAATATGCATAAAGTGCTTCAACATGAACGTGGAAGAAGAGACACAATGTGTTCCTTCCTTTCTCTCCTCCTTGCCTCTTGCCTTCCATGCTGCTATGTATAGGACCTGAGGGTTTGGGTGTCTTATCTGTCTTTCAAATGCAATCCCTCCCAAGAGTCACCAACACTTGAAATCATCTGTGACCACAAATCCAAATAAAGTTCACATTGATCAGTCAATGAAAACCCACAAAGCAAACAAATCCCATAGGGAGTAGCACATAAAGCTGAAAATAGTTATAACCCATATAAATTTGCATCAGAAATATCACTTCCCTTTGACATCTCTCAAACATCTATCAATCTCCTTGTTGCCAAAAGTCCATGGAAAATGTCCTTTGTGCTTATGAGAGTGGAATGAACCAGTAACTTTTCTAGACATTTCTATTCTCACTCCCAGGCAGGGTCCCAGGGGAAATAATAGTGATGGTCTACCCAGTGAGTACCTTCTCCAATTCCCAAATCAAGGTAAAATTATATGTATTTATGACATACAAAATGGGTAAACCTGGAGGACATTGGTCTTCCATGCTAAACAAACTAAGTCAGGCACAGATAGATAAATAACGCATGACCTTGTTCATATGTGGAATCCAAAAATGCTGATATCATGGAAGTAGAGGGTAGAACGGTAGATACCAGAGATGGGTGGCTGAGGTGGAGAGATGTTGGTTAAAGGTACAAAATTTCAGTTAGATTGTAGGAATGCGGTCAAGAGATCCATTCCACAGCATGGTGACTGTATTCTTGGAAAGTGCTCAGAATGGATGCAAAATATTCTCACCATGAAAATAATAACTATGTAAAGTAATCCATGTTAATTAGCTAGATTGAGTCATTCCATATTTCAAAACACTCATACACAGTTCATCATTTCTTCTAGACTGTTAACCAACTGCTCACCATAATAAAAAAGCCTGATGTGATTTGGTCCCTACTTATGTTTTTTGCCAGTTCCTCCTCTAATATTGTATGCTTTGGACACGCTCAATATTATGCTTTCTCTCCCTCTCTCATTTCCCTCTCCCCCTAGTGTCCCACCGTCTTTCACTTTAACTTAAATAACTTCACATTTTCAGATCAGAGCTTCAGCTTCACCTTTCTTGGGAAAACAAGGCTGAATTTGACCATCCCATAGGCACTGTGCTTTCCTGATTATGGGCAAAGCATTGTAGCAGAATATTTTACCTGCTCTGTCTCTCATCCAACTCTCAGCACCCTGAAGGCAGAAGGGGTACCTGTTTTGCTCAATATTTACTATATCTCAGAATGTATCAAAAATAGAAAAATGGGCAAACTAGAACGCAGGGTAATCTGGAAGAAAGGAATCAGAAAGGAAAGGAGGAGGTGAAAAATTATGAACAAGGTGAGATCTCTTTGCACCAGCAGCTTCCATTTCTAACTCCTTTATTGAAGTTTTCAACCCTAAAATCCCAGTGTATGGCAATGAGCAAATTGCCCATGAGCTGGTGGGAAAAACATGGAGATGGCAGCTGCAATTCTAGCTCTGCCACCAACTTGTTGGGCAGCCTTAATTGGAAGACATGTGTTCCTCCTGTATCTCAGTTCCCTGCTCTGTAAAATTAGAACTAAGACTAATTCAAGCCTAAGTTCACCTCTGTCTCTTACAATATCAGATTCTTGCATGAAGCATGGATCAGATTCACTGCAAACAGAATTTAAGGAAAATATCAAACACTGACACTCAACTCCTTCTCATGGATCATTGAACCAGGGTCTCATAGATTACTGGAGTTAGAAAACATGCCAACGTTCTCAGGGTATTTCCTAGGAAACGAAGCCCTCAAAACACATAAACTGAAGTGTTAGAGGCAGCCTATGAGTTCCAGCCCCTTTCTCAGTGACTTCACCAAAGCAATGTATGAGGTGGTCATAATAATCACTGTAACCCAAGTCATCAGTCCAGTTCTGCCCTCAAGAGGAGCATTTGGGCCTGACTTTCTGCTCTTACTTCCTCCTCGCCCCCCCCCCACCACACACACACACACACACACACACACACACACACACACACACGCACACACTCTCCTTTCCTCCATCACATCACTTCATTTATTGCATGGGAAAGTTGCTGATGAAATATTTCTCACCAAGTCATGCATAATTGGTTTAATGTCTCAGCCTCCCAAGAGCATTTGCATTTTAATAGGGGACAATATTTTATTAGCATTAATGTTAATTATTAAGTATAATAGCTTTCATTTTTATGGCACTTTAGAGTTTACAAGGCACATTTACATACAGCATCAAATTTATACTCACAAAGCTGAGGAGAGGAGCATGTTTTTATGAAAAGGGAAAAGTTACCTCGAATTGCATTTTTTCCTTTGGTGCAACTCTTCCCATCACTTGGAGGAGGGGAGATATTTGAATTAAGATAGTACATGCAAACACGGAACCATTCCAAACTCTATATGATCTATGCTATGAGGAGAGACATTTCTACATTTTATTAGGAAACTTTTAGTTTGTCATTACTAACAAATCATGCTCATCATAACAAATTTTATTAATGAAATTTTACCTTAAATGAGAATTCCCAATATGAATTTTTATTGGAAAACTAATCAGAAATAACAAGTAAAAGGACTGGCCCCATTCATGATTACATGGAAAAAAGGAAAGCTGGACAAGAGGACTGTGTCTGCTTTCTAATTTTGTTCCTTTATTTCCCCCCTCATACATGGAAATTCATTGGGAAGGAAAACATGGTGGTTCTTTCCTTGCTAGATCTTAGGGCTGTGAATTCAGTCATCCAATGCTTTGAACAGAAGGAATGAAGTTCCCAGAGGGGAGTTTCGTAAATCTTAATCTAATAGACGTGGCAAAATTGCAATCAATTGAAAGACTGAAGGTAGGAAATATGGGCCAGGAATCCAGCTAACATATAATTAGGCTCTAATCAAGAGTAGCAAGCAGTGAAGATGGAAAAAAAGAGGAGCGTGTGCAGGTAAAATAAATTCACCTCTCTTTATCTCCAGTGTTGAGTGAAATGTTACCTTCCTTCCATGATACAATATTCCCAAGCCCATTATTAATTTTGCCAAGCAGCTCAAGCAGAAGAAAAAACACAAACTCACTATGCAGTTGGAACCTGTGCTCCTTTTTTTATATACAAACTGCTTGGCCTTCATACAATAATTACTAGGAAGAATAAGAAACAGGAACAAGAAAAAAAAAGAACTGATATTAGAAACAAATACGCACGACCCGCTATCGGATTTAATAGACATAGAACTCATTGTGTTAATGAGTTCAAGAATATAAGGTGACAGGATGTAGAACATTATCAGAAAACTGACACTCATGAGAATCAAATAGAAATTCTAAAACTGAAAACATAATTGCTAAAGATTACAACACATAGGTACTGTAGATTCAATACAGCTCATGAAAGAATTAGTGACCTGGAAGATCTATCAATAAACACATAGCCATACTGAAGTCTACAGTAGGGGAAAACGTATTGAACATCCAACAAAGGGATTGAGGGGGGGAAAAAAGGCCACCATGATTAATTAACTACATGTAGATGCTGTAGCCATCCTAAATTAGTCCAAGTGTTCCTTCAGGCAAGAAGCAGTCTTGGGAGAAATAAAGTGATAATCTGTAAGGATTAGAAAATCAATCTATCAGAAAAATATGATCATTCTACATGTGTACACACCTAAAAGATCATTTTATTTTATATAAAGCAAACACCAATAGAACTATAAAGAGAAATATGCAAAATTTCAATCATGGTAGAAATTTAAAACACCTCTTTCCATAATTGATGGAAAAAGCAGGCAAAATATCATCAAAGATATTAAAGACCAAAAGAATACCATGACCTAATTGCCATTTATAGAACTCTGCAAGCAACAATAGCATTCTTTCAAGAACCAGAAGATTTACCAAAATTAATGTTATACCATGCCATAAAACAAGCTTCAGCACATTCTGAAGGACTTAAATCACTTGAAATGTTTCATAATGACATTGGTTATAAATAAAAAATTAATAACAGATGACTAGAAAATCCTCAAATGTTTGAAAATTAAGCAATACCCTACTAAATAACACATAGATCAGTAATAAATTCCCTGATTTATATGTTGAATGATGCTGGAAATATGACATTTTAAAACTTGTGGCATTCAGCTAAATCTGTGCATATATTAGAAACAGGGAAAAGTTGAAAAATCAGCAGTTTATTCATCCAAGAAGTATAAATTTTAAAAGAACATCAATTAAACAAAACAAAAGAAAAAGTAGTAGTATAACAACCAAAATTAATGAAATAAAATCCAAACTGGAATAGAGAAATCAATAAGTTCAAAAGTTGATTCTTTGAAAAAAATTAATAATCAATGAATGCACAGCAAGATTAATCAAGCAACAAAGATACAAAGTAAATTGTCAAGATAAGGAATAAAAGTATAGTTATCACTTTATATATAAGATATTAAAATATAATAAAATTCAAATACATGATAATAATTTTGTGGCAATAAATTTAACAATTTAAACAAAATGAACCAATTACAAAAGGACACAAAATGAAATAGAAAAGTCTGAATGATGATGTATCTATGAAAGAACTTGAACTTGTAATTAAAAATCTCATAAAAGTGTCTACTGTCTGTATTCTGTAGGACCTAATTGGTCACTTCTGAGTTCTCTTTCAGACACTTCAAGAAGAAAGAACACCAGTTTTACATAAACTCTTACAGAAAATAGAAAGACAGAGAACTATTCCCAACATACTTTATGAAGCCAATGTACTATAAGCCCCAAACCTAAGATGATATTAAGCCAAATAATATTATGGAGAAATTATCTCTCAGAAGAAAAAATCCTAATGAAATCAATTGGTATTTCAAACTCAAAGGTGTATTAAATGTATAATAAATCACAACCAAAATTCTTATTCCAGAGATGTAATCTTTGTTGGAATCAACAAAGCTAGTCACTTTGACAAAATAAAAGGGAAAAATCTTATATCTGTAGAGATGGAAAAAATGATAAAATCTCATAGTGAGCTAGAAATGTGTAAGAGTGTCTATGAAAATCCACAAGTAGCTTTACCACTTTGGTCTGAAAAACATATATATTCATGGTAATCTCCTAAGCTCAAAGAAAGATAACCTCCTAAGCTCAAAGCTGAGACAAAAATATCCACTCTCAGTATTTCTATTCTACACTGTACTAGGAGCCAAAGCCAGTGTACTAAAGCAAGAAAACAGAATGGATGGCATAAGATTCTAAGAAAGAAAGAATACAATTATTCATGGACAATGTGATTAAGTATATTTAATTTTATAAACTATATAATCTATCAGAAGTAACAGATTTTGTTAAATGATGAGACAGTCTTTAAAACACCATTAACAAAAAAGTAATTATACATGGGGTAAACTTGATGATAGGTGTGACACACTTCAAAGTTGAAAACAACACAATGTTATTTAGACCAAGTTTGAAAGACCTCAGTAGAGGGAAAGACCATAGTTATAGGCCACAACACGCAATATGTAAAGATATCAAATTTTTCAAATTGACACATATTCTCTGTAGTTCCTATCAAAACTCCAGATTTGTTCATAAATATTAACCAGCTGATTCTAAATTTATAAGGAATTAAACAGACTTAGAAGAGCCAAGACAATCACAAAGAACAGTTAGAGGAAATACATTATAGATATTAGAATTGATGATATAGTTACAGTTAATTAAGTCAATACTAACAAACACACCCATAAAACCAAAAATAGCACACAGAAACAGACTTTATATGTAGTCCCTTAATTCATTTCAAAGTTGATACTACAGTTCAATGGACTGTGCCTTTATAATCTGACTCCCTATTTTTAAAAAGATATGAAATTCCTGGATGTGTTGTAGATCTAAATGAAAATGGTAAAAACACCAGTTTCTACAAGATAACCTAGAAGAACATGTTGACACCTTCACTGGACAAAAATTTCTACAGCCAGACATACATTCAAAAACTAACCACAGAGAAAAGATTGATGAATTAAATTTTTAAATCTGTTAAAAATTTATCTACTTTTATTAACATGTTATTAATTAACAAATCAATGGATTCACTGTGATATTTACATACAGCATGCATTGATCATATCCATCCAACCTTTCTTTACCCTTCTCAGCCAGCCCCCACCCTTTCCAAGTCCCTAGTAATCACTCTTGTACTTTCTTGTTGATTTTTTTATATTTTGGGTTTCTACTTTTGAGAAAGAACATGTAAAACTGTCTGTGTCTTTCTTATTTTACTTACCATGATGTCCTCCAGTTTCATCCATTTTGCTGCAAGTGACATTTTATACTTCTTTATGGCTGAATACTCCAGTGTGTGTATGTGTGAGAGACAGAGAGAGAGAGTGAGAGAGATCATAGGTTTACAGGCACCTGAGCTGGCTCCCTATCTTAGCTATTATGAATAGTTTCATAATTAATGGTGCATGCTGGTCTCTTCTGTATGCTGATTTCATTTCCTTTGGACATATAACCCAAGAGTGGGATAGCTGAGCATATAGTGGTTCTATTTTTATTTTTTTGAGGAACCTCCATGCTATTTTCCTACTGGCTATCCTAATTTACATTACCACCAACAGTGTATAAAAGTTACTTTTCTCCAAATATTCACCAGTGTTTGTTATTTTGTGGGGTTTTTTTTAATTTTTTTTAGTTGTAGATGGACACAATCTCTTTATTTTATTTATTTATATATTTATTTTTTATTCTTTATGTGGTACTGAGGATTGAACCCAGTGCCTCACTCATGCAAGGCAAGTACTCTACCACCGAGCCATAATCCCAGCCCTTTGGGGTTTTTTTAATAATAGCTAATCTAATTGGTGAGCTGGTATCTCCTTGTAGTTTTGATGAAAATGCAAATGCCTACATCAAAATAATAGAAAGTTCTCAAATAAACAACCTAATGATGCTTCACAGGAATTTACAAAAGCAAGAACAAAAAATCCTCATATAAAAGAAAAAAAAGGAACAATAAAGATTAGAGCAGAAATAAATGAAATACAGTCTAAAAAAACAGTGCAATGAATCCATGAAACAAAGAGTTGGTTCTTTGAAAAGATGAAGAAAATGACAAAACTTTAGGTAAATTAGAGAGAAAGAGAAAACACAAAATTAAAGATGAAAAGGAGACATTATAACCAAAACCACAGAAATACAAAGAATCACTAGGGATTAATTTGAAAAACAATATGCTAAGAAATTAGAAAATTAGAAGAAATGGACAGACTTGTAACACATGTAACCTTCTCAAATTTAACCAGAAGGATGTAGAGGGCTGGGATTATTGCTCAGTAGTAAAGCGCTTGCTTCACACGTGAGGCACTGGGTTCAATCCTCAGCACCACATAAAAATAAATAAACAAAATAAAGATATTGTGTCCATCTTTTTAAAAATCTTCAAAAAAATAACAAGAACAAAAAAGGATGTAGAAAACCTGCATAGACTAATATAGATTGAAGCAGTAATAAAGTCTCCCAGCAAAGCAAAGCCCAGGACTGAATGGCCTCTGTGCTGAATTTTACCGGACTTTTAAAGAACTAACACCAATGCTGCTGAAACTATTCCATGGAATTGAAAGGGAGGGAACCCTTCTCATCTCATCCTATAAGATCAGCATTACCCTGTTACCCAAACCTGACAAAGACATAACAAAAAAAATAAAACTATATACCAACGTTCCTGATGAACATGAATGCAAAATTCCTTAGCAAAATACCAGCAAAGTGAATTCAACAGCACATCAAAAAGATCATGAACCATGATGAAGGTAGTTTTATTACAGGGAAGCAAGGATAGTTCAATATATGCAAAGCAATAAAATTTAAAATCTTTCCATCAAACAAAGCCATAGAGTGTGAGGACCCAAACCACAGTTTGTAAAAAGATATTTGCAATTCATGTGTCTGACAAAGGACTCAACTCCAGACTCTGTAAAGAACTCCCTCAGGGGCTGGGGTTGTGGCTCAGTGGTAGAGTGCTTGCCTAGCACATGTGAGGCACTGGGTTCAATTCTCAGCACCACATAAACAAATAAATAAAGATATCATGTCCATCTACAACTAAAAAAATGTTTAAAAAAATGAACTCCCTCAGTTAATAAGAAAAAGACAAGCAATAGAAAAATAAGTAAAATATTAAACAGACACTCCATAGAAAAAGATCCCCAAGTGGAAGATCAATAAGAAAAGGTACTGAAATTCACTAATCAGCAGGAAAATGTGAATTAAAGCTTTAATGTGATACCACTACATACACACTAGATTGTTTAACATTAAAATACCACCAATGCTACCCAACATTAATGAGAACACGGAGCCAGAAGAACATACCCTGCAAGGCTGGCAGGATTTAAGTTGGTACAACTTTAGAAAATCGTTCGGCGCCATCTTGCAAAGCTGAACACACATGAACTCTCTGATGCAGAATTTTCAGTCCTAGGTGGTCATCAAACTATATACCAAACAGGAATGAATACATGAGTGTCCTAAAGAATGTGATCAACAGTGTCCCTAATAGTAGTTCTGAAAAACTGGAAACAACTTGAATGTCTTCAACAATAGGACAAAATGAATAAAATGTCCTCTATTCATATAATGAAATCATATATAGTAAGAGGGATGCACAATCCATTTCTGCATACAATCGTAGTGTTAAATATCATCAACATAAAGTCAAGCAAAGGAAGTCAAACACAAAAGAGTATGTGTTCTAGGATTTCATTTATCTGAAGTTCAAAAACAAGCCAAATGAAAAGCCAGGGGAGTGTTTCTCTCTCTTGGAAGATATAACAATGGGAAGGGAGCTTGTGGGGTTGTCCAGAGTTTTGGCCACAGGCTTTTTTATTAATCTAGGTACTGTGCAGTGTTTAGTTTTGAAAATTCATCTAACTGTGCTCTTATAGTTTGTGTCACTTTCTGGTATTGTCTTATAAAAGACCTGTTTCAGCAAATGGTTTACAAATTTGTGTAGCATTGAAAAATCTCACCAAAACTACTCTCCAGCCCTGGGACTACTCAATGTTTAATCCATTTTTTAATTTTGTTTATTCAAGACACCCCCTCCCTAACTAAATCCACAGTGTGGTATTACTGTGCTATTAAGTAGGAAAAAGGATTTCATAACTATTTTTAAAAAATGAAACTATGTCCACCTAGAATAAATCAAATTTAATATCTCAAATACCATTATATTTAAAAGATTGCAACAAGGAGGGTAATATTTTTTTTAAAAGCTAAGATTTCATAAAAGGACAACAACAAATGGTAAAAATGTTAGGAAATTAAGAACAATATGCAGAGCTGGTGTTGTAGCTCGGTGGTAGAGCGCTTGCCTAGCATGCGTGAGGCACTGGTTAGATCCTCAGCATCACATAAAAATAAATAAAATAAAGGTATTGTGTCCATCTGTGACTTAAAAAAATAAAGTATAAAAAAGAAAAAAAAGAACAATATGCAGAAAATTTTAAGGTTGAAGGAATGTTTTTTCTGAATTATATGCTGAGACCCATGGCTTCAACTCTCTTGATGGAATTCAGGACCTAGTTGAAAATTTTAAAAGAAGAAAAAGGTTTTAAAGACAGGATATTGTCTTGTCTGCTCCTGAAGTAGTGTTTCCTCAGCTGCAAACTGCTTGGTTCCTGCACAGGGGCCGCAAGCTGGCAGACTAGCAGTCACGCACCAGCCGCAGCTATAGTCTACACCTAAGCACGATGAGCCCCAAATTCTCCTCCCATTGGAAGCCCTGTCACACCCTCTACCCATTGGGAAGCCCAAACACAGCTTTTGATGTGCCCAAGGAAGCTTAGCAGGGATGCAGTTCCAAATGTCTATCTGGTCTGCCCTGGATGCCTGGCCCCCAAGACTACGCTCTTGCAACAGAAGCTGGCCTAGAAGCAGGACAACTCTTTTTTTCTAGTGAAGGTTGAGGAGAGTGAAAGAAGAGTGCTGGAAAGGAGAAGGAGAGCTAGGGGATGGGAAACCAACACCATGTGGTTCATTTTCAGGAAGTTGCAAGGCTGGATCTTTGAGAGCAGCTCATGTTTTTTCAAGTTGCATTTTCTTTGAGGTTCTCCCACTCCGGATACCCCAGTGCCCTCTGCTCAGCCCTGGCCCTTGCACCACCACCAGCAAGGGAAGGAGCCGCAGCATGGCAGTGGTCACCGTTCTCTTGGATAAGCTTTACCATAATCTTCATAAACCTCAATGCTCAAGGTGCAGAGGGAGATTGGAGGAAACTTGTTTTTCCGTTGGTTTCTCTCTGAGTGCTGTGGTGGACCATTCCTAGAAGAGGAAGCTGGAGAAACTTAGGAGGGAGACATTCTTCCGACCATTCAGGTTTCTTCACCCTTCTAGGGTACAACTGATTAGGAAAAGCTTCAGGGTTACATAACCTCCTTCCTTTGGGGTGGTTTCCCATGAAAAGGTGAATGGGCTGCTAACCCCTGGGAGGCAGAGCAGGATCCTTTGGTTGGTTGGCTCGGTTGGCTTGTATTACTGCAACAGCCCCTGGACTAGCAGGGCAGGAAATGGCAGCCATTCATTCATTCAACAAGCGTTTACTGAGTGTCCTCCCTTGTCACATTCGGAAACTGTCATGAAACAAAAGAAAGAACTCATTTGGAGACTGTCATGAAACAAAAGAAAGAACTCTACCCGGGTGAACTCTCGCTCTGGTGCTGGCAGACAGGGAACCATAATAAATAAGTCGTGTCATGTGTTAGAAGGTGATAAGTGAAATTAAGAAAGGCCAATGGGCAGAGTGAGAGGCGGTTGAGGGGGAGGGGAGGGTTGGTTGCAATTTTAAACAGAGAACCAGGAGCGCTCCCTGGAAAGAGACATCTGAGCAGAGGACAAGAGGATGGCAGCTATGTGATTAGGTGGCGGGGCAGCACAGGCCTCAGGCAGCAGTGTCCTCAGTGTGTCAGGGTGGAAGGGCAGACACAGAGAATGAGGCAGAGAATAGTGGGAGATGATGGGTGTGATGGGGGAGGGCAGGTGGAGCTTTGCAAGTAACTGTGAAGATTTTGCTTTTAGAGTAAATAAAGTGGTAGTCATTGCTGTTCTGAGCAAAATAACAGAATCAGATAACTCAGCCTAAAGCTTGCTCTGGGGTGAGAGCAAACAGAAAGATCCTCTAAATATTATTAACAGCTGTCCACTTTGGAGGCCCCTCTAAAGCTTCTGGGTCAAGCCAGATGACCTATGCACAAAGTCCACCCTCATTGGCCTGCAAGCGGTGTCGGGAGAGAGAGGGCAACAGGCCATGCTTTTAACAAGAAGACTTAAATCATTCAACCAACCCGTCAAGAGTTCAGAAAGCAATTCTGAGTGTGCAAAAGCAACAGCTTTACCTTAAGTCACTCCCTTCTCCTTTCCTAAAATCTCCTCCTGACCAAAGAGTCGGATTCCCAAGACTGCTAGCATGATGCAATCTCCACACACAAAACAACAAAACTAAATGGCTACTCAGGACCCTGGGGTCTCTAACTCATGCTCCAGCTCTCTGACCTGGCCACCCATGCTGCTTTATGGGATGCATTCTCTTTTTTAAATTAAGGACACGGTCAGGGCACTGTTATTTCAGAGGAATTCTTTTAAAGCTATCAGTTCATTCTGAGAGGACCCATCAGCCTCTGAAAGGGGAAGTTCACTACTCCCCAGAGCATGAGACCAGAAGGGAGCAGACATAGTGAACAGAACTACCACAACGGCTGCTTCCCTCACCCCAAGTTCCAACAGATGATAGCAAGAGAGTGAGGTTGCAGGTGATGCAAGGAAGTCAGTCCAATAAAAATCATTGGCCTTTGTACTTCAGAGTGAGAAAGTTATTCAGAGATTGGCCAATCCGGACATTAATCCATGTTCCCCAGGTTCAAATACAGCTGGCAGGTATGTTTTATTTCAACTGTACAGCATTTTTAAAATATTCACATAGCTGCCAACACTTATGTATCAAGATATTTTACATTTAAAAAACTATATTTCTTGCTTCTTTTTAAAAACAAGGATATCTGGCAATACTGTCTGTATTCCAGTGTGGCTAGAGATAAACACAACTGTCCCTGTAGACTGGGCAGAGGGGATCATTTCACCTCAATGCCTACCACTCAGAAATACATCCCATCTCCCTTTTTAACGCTCTGAAGCAGTCAAGTTCTCATCTAACCCAACACTCTATTTAATGCTGAAAGCCAAGGCCTAGTCAAAAAGAAGCAGTTGAGTCTTTAATCACAAGATCAGTCACTCCCAGAAATGTGTGAGCCACAAATAAAAACCTCACAGGGATTAAATTTACATAGCCCAGTCCTTCCTCCTAATACATCTTGGTAGCCAAGGCTCCAGTGTACCCTGGGGCCAGGCTCTTAGTAAAGTTTCAGAAGGACTTTTAAGTTAACTTTTATTCTGTTCGCTGGGTTGTTCACTCCATGTCCCACATGGAGCTGCACTGGGGTCAAGTTTACACAAGCAGAGTTAGGCCCCAAGCCTCACTAGAGCTCCAATTGAAACCACAAGGCCACCAGGGTCCAGAGCAGTTCAGCTGGAAGGTGATGGAAAACTGCCAGCCTGGTCAGTGGCACTGGATGGACCAGAGCAAACATGATGAATGCGCCTGCTGCCTTCCCCAAGCAGGACAGTTGGAAAGATCAGTCTGTGGGGCCTGGAAGTACCATTTTCTGTGAGCATTCCACTTGCATGATGTCACTGTCCCCTTCATGGATACACAAAGACCCAAGCTTTTCTGGTTTTTGTCCATGCCCACCCTCTTCAGCAAGCTCTAGATCTTAGTGCTTACCTGCTTGGTGCCTTTCCCAGGGGGAGTTCCAGCATCAGCCTTTGCTACCATAGGAAGGAAAGAGCTCCCTGGACCAACAGGAGGCAAGGGAACAATTTATGGAGTCAGAATGCTTTTCAACTCATTTATTTATTTATTCATAGGACAAACCAATACTCAGCACCTACTCAGCTGGGTGTTTAGAAGATCTAAAAGCAACTAACCCAGCTGTGTGCTCTCATGGAGCTCACAGAATCAATTCTTGACCATATACAAGAAACACAAGAGATGGAGTACCTGTCTTGAGCCTCAGTTTCCTCATAAGATGAAGGACTCCACTCACTTCCACACAGTCTGGCTATGTAGCACGAATGAGAAAATGGATGTTGACATTCTTTACAACCTACAAAGCACAATTTTAGCCCCTGATTACCATCTCATATTACCTGTGCTGGAGGAGTTTGGACCTTGTGGAGAGACCTTTCAATTAAATAAATGTGGAAAAAGGAAAATCTCTTCCTTATAGCAAAAAGCTAATAAATGTGGAAAGAAGGACAAAAATAGAAAACAACCATTTGGCAACCATGATGATAGTAATCAATTCAGATAAGAATCATCAATGTATGGTACAGCTCGTGGCTTAACTGTGGGGAGTGACAGAAGTTTACATAATAAAGCATCTTCCAACAAGACTCTTATTGATTACAAAGGGAAAAACAGTAACTTTACAGCGTAGAAAGCTGGCAGACACTACCTTAATCAAATAAAGTCAACATCACTGTAATGAGGAAAGCTGGCCTCATGCACCTCCTGCTAAAACGCAGGGAAAATGAGATAACGTCCCTTCTACCATATTCCAACTGAAAACATGTGAGCCGAATTTAATCATGGAGAGACCCTGGAGAGACTCAGATTCAGGCAGTCTACAAACTATTCATACTTTTCTAAAATACCACTGTCATGAAAGACAGAAAATTGTTCCAGATTAAAGGTAAGGCTAAAGAGACACAAAGTCAATGCTTGATTTTGTATTTTCTTTTGCCATATGGCATGCGATTGGAATAATCGGTGAAATCCAAATGAGGCCTATAGATTAGGGAACAGCTTTCCTGTGAATGTCCAATTCCTACTTTTGATGATGAACATTAGTTGGTTAGAGAAGAAAATGTCTCAATGTTTTTGTAAGCCTAAAATTTGGTCTCAATAAAAATTTAAAACAATAACAAAAGAGGGGTGCAATACTCATAAACTTATCCAGCCCAGAACCAGCATAAAGCATAATTCAGAGGTCTGGCTGAGCTCTCTGGAAACCTCAAATGTCTAACGTGTCCCATCCATCTTTCACACATCTTCAAGCCTTCCAATATTTGTGATAGCATGTGAGATGATGCTAAATGGGTCCATTCCCTCATTGATGGTTTCCCATAACTACCCATCCTCACAACAGCAATGTCGTTAGAACCAGCTATCATTGCCCAGCCAGCCAGTGTCTTAAAAATTTATCTCCTGGAACCCACAGTCCACATCATCTTTTGCATTACAGATGAAAGGCAGCAGAACACCATCTCTACCGCAGTGCATCATGCCACCCATAGATCATGCAGAAATCAGGTGGCCATTTGGTCCCTAGTGCTGTTTGTACCATATAATGGTCATTTGTTGCACTGGGCTCTTCATATGCCAATGGGGCCACGTGGTCAGCTCCTATCTGTCCTGGACAAAAATGTGGATAAAATCAACCTTGATCAGGACCTTTTGCATTTCCTGGACTTATGAAATGGCCAATCCCAGGGAATGGACACAATGTAACTCACCACCCCCACAATGACTCAAAAACCAAAATTGGACAAAAATTTGTCCCCTCCCTTTGTCTCATTAAGACAATCTAGAGAAAGTGCAAGAGTGCCCCCTTCTGCCCAGAGCTGGGATTGTCCTGTTGGTCCTTCCTACATTTTAGCCTCAAGATGGTTTGAAATCAAGCACAGAGCACACATGTGCTTCCAAAGCACATATTCTTAAACACTATGCCACAGTTACTTCTCAAGCGAGCACTAATTATTTCGCCTTTATTACTTCAATTCATCCCTTCAACCATCTCAAGCATTACCCCCTTTAACATGATTTGAAACAGGTGAGTCTACAGTAAAGCTGCTTATTCAAGGTTAGAAAGGCTCTCTTTAAAGTGTCCCTATCTTTGAAATTCAGTGACTGCAAAGGATTGCTTCTAAATCCTCCTGCACCCCTAACGGTATAGGTGAGATGCGCGATTCTGAGCAGTCCTGAGGCGAGGACTCAGGAAGAATGGGAAATAGTCATAGGAACTATCCACAATGACATCTTCAGAAGTCAAAAATACTAACTTCACTTTTTCCTATTGGACTACCACCTGCCCAGAGCTGTCCTTTTGGTTTCCCATGATTCCTTGCTCTTCTTTCCCTTCCCTCAGTGACAGCTACAGGTTGGAAATGACTATGAAATCTGAAGAGCAAACGTCCTAGACCTGGGCCATGCAGGGCATAGATCCAGGACCCCAGCAGTCAAGGCCCTCAGCTCACTCTAGGAACATTTCCAAAGAGAATAGAGGCGGGGACACGGGTGCCACTTCAGGGACCAGTAAGTCTTCTATCCCTAGAGTTGCAGGCAAAAGCAAGCCTTAGGAATTCCATCTCTGCATGTGCACCCTGGAGAAACACAGGTACATTTGTTTGCACAAGGAGCCACATACAAGATTATTTTTAGTGGGATAAAAAAAGCTGACATAAATATTCATCATAATGAAATAAATGATAGTATCCCCATTAATAAACACTTAGGATCTACTTAAAAGAATGTAGTAGATCTAGATGTAATTTCAAAGAGCAGTCTCAGTGACATAAAAGATAAAATGATTTGATTTATGTTAAAACATTTACATACTGAGGAACCCAAACATGTATATAGAGACCCAGATTAAGCTCTAGAAGTAAACACAGGAAAATATTAACAGTGGTTTCCTCAGAGAAATGTCTAAAAGGGACGTCAGCCTGACCTTTTACTATATTTCCATATAAGAATGATTTTATCTATTAAATATGTAACCAAACATTAATTTTTTCTTAAAATTCACTACCTCTCCATTGGACACTTTGAATGTCAACTGGAGCACACCGCCAGCTTGTTTTCCCAGGACCAGCCACTATTAAAAACTACCAAAATGGGACCCTTTGTGGACTCAAACAGTTGATGGGATTTTAGAAATATGGACACAAATATCAGTTAGTGTGTTGAATCAGAAAATGACCCTGAAGTCCCGACCACTCCAAAGACCTAACAGTGCTGAGTGTTTATCCTTACGCCAAGTGACACCAAGGCTTGATGAAACTAACAGAAGCACTGGCACAGACTTTCACATCGTGGCAGAACAGGCTTCCGTGGCTAACCGGATAAGCAGCCTTCATCCATGGTGAGTTTTGGCTGCTTTCTCCATTATCCAGAGACCCAAAGACATTCAGAGACAGTCATCCACTTACCTGAGCTGATGATGGCTAGACTCGCCATTTCTGTGCTGGAACGTCAAGAGATTATAATTTCAAGAGGTAAATGCTGAAGGAAAAGAAAGAAAAAAAAAAAAAAAAAAAAACCAGGACATTTAGGAGGTGGCCCTCCAGTGGAGGAAGAGGATGGGTGCCCCCAGCCTCATCCCTACTCAAATTGAGACTGTTACTATCCAACTGTACTTATCGGTCATGCCTAGACTTAATGTTCTACAACAGCCATGCTCGACATGAAAAGTCAATTCCGTTGTGGTGGCTGTTGTCATTCTGAAGGTTTAGAATCAACAGACTCTAGAGGCTCTGTTCCTAACAGATAATAATTTCCTAACAAAGCAATGTTTGGCAGAAGAGCTTAGAGGGAAAATTAATTAATTAGTCTTAAAAATTGAGTCGGGAAGGAATGGGAAAAGTACTATTCTTAGAATTGGAAGGTCAGGGTTCAACACTGGGTTCTGCTGCTTACTAATAGTGTGAACTTCTGAGAGTCACAGTGGTCATCTATAAAATGCAGACAATGGTAATGTGCAAATACTCATCAAGTTGTCATACCGTACTAATAAAATAGTTTTCATTAGCCCAATTTTATAAATGAGGAAACAGATTCAAGGGCTTAAATGAATTTCTGAAGGACATATAGTAAGTGGCAGAGCCCAATTCCAAATCCAGGTACAGGTAGCTGCACGGTCTCAGGTCCTTCCATGCTGCCTGTCTTCACTGATGTGTTGGATTTGATATCAGCTATTTGAGCTACACGCATCCCTTGCTCCCATCCTCCAAAGCCTAGCATGGAGTTCAGCACACAATAGGTGTTCATTACACATTAGTTGAATGAACTGACCCAGTGAATGAGTGAGCTAAAATTGATTCATTTGCAAATACTATCTAGCAACATGATAGTTCTTAAAATCAAACATGTATTTCTCCAAATTTGATGCGGTTGTTACAAATATTAATGTGAATGTGCACCCATAATTGTAACGCATGCATGCACATCCAAAAGACCATGAGACTAAAACAAAGACAAAAGCAATCACCATTATGTTAGCAGCCCCCTCTGTTTAGATGAATGCCAGGCACCCATCTTTGAGACCTGGGAACTCTGGAAGCTTCCTGGGCAGTAGCCCCACACACACACACGCCTCAGCTGACAGCCCTCACTTCGAATTGCATTAAAGAATGTCTTTGAGAAGCAATTCTAGCTCATTCCTCCATCAGCATTTGGTGCATAGAAAAGGTCAGGCTTGCAATTGGATCTATTTTCTGCATTTCCAAGGTTCTGGCTTAAAGTAAAACATCAGAGAGCTTTGTGATCAAATAACTGACGTGATCAGATAACATTTCATTACACAATAAAGGCCACTGCGCCTGCCTCCCTCTTGCCATGCTGGAGAAAGGGGGTCTGTGGAATGCTGAAAGGCTCAGACTGGCTCAGAAATGCAGCTCAGGCCTCTGAATGACACCCAGCTGCCTTTTCCACTTGCAGTTTGTTTTAAAATTCCTCCATTCTCTCATTTCCTCTCAGCGATGGTTTTCAGTCTGGACTGGAAAGTTTAGCGACTTCATAAGCTCAAGGAGTTAGGACTCCTAAGTCTCATTCTTATTCCACCACATTTAGCTATGTTATTTGGCAGAGGGCTCTCTGAGATTCTCCTTTCTCCTCTGTATAATGGGAATAATGATATTTACCAGCTCAAATGTAGGCTTACTCGTGTGCAAATGCAGGATGCTAATCACCTGAAAGGGTTTATGCCAGCATGGTTAAAAGATAAGTACAATTTCTGATGAAAGGAAAGATTAGGTTTCATAGGAAATATGTGGCCATGTGATTATATGTTTAAGCATCATCTCCTTGGGAAACTCCTGAACCCCATCAGGCATAGCCTAGCAGACCCCTGTGGCTCTTCCTGCTGAACAGGCACTCCCTTAATACATGGAGCACACCCATTTGCGACCATCTACCTACCTGTCTACAATCCCCCAAATGGATTGTGATTAGTTCAAAGCAAGGGCCATATCTAAGGAACTTTCCATCTCCACCAGCCAGCAGAGATCATTCAGTAAATGCTAACTGAAGTCACTGATGTGAAATGGTACTAAACATGACTGCTTAGTCACTAAACATTAGTGCCAGGAAGGATTTATGATACCCCTTTTAAAAATGACATTGAGGATTAGGAAGGAGTGGTGGCTCTCCTAAGAAGAGAGAACTGGCACCGGATCCCAGAATGAGCCAGAGGTTTCCTGACCCAAGGCCAGCCCTGCTTCCATGGATACAAGATACCAAAGATCTTCTCCAGAGAGGTTACCTGGTTAAATTTGAATTTCAAATAAACCACAAATAATTATGTGGCAAAAATGTGTCCTGTGCAATCATTAGGATAGACACATACTGGAAATAGATGCATTTTCTTAATCTGAAATTTCACTGAAGTCCTATATTTTTTTTCTGTATGTGGCAATTCTATTCCCAGATCCCAACATAGACTTAGTTCAGCCCAGCTCACTTGGCTGACCTTGGCCCTCAGCAGGAGGCACTTTTCATAAAAGCCAGAGGGACAGAGAAAGAAGAGAATGGAGCTAGGTAGGAAGTGTGGATCACTGAGGCCACAAAAGAGTTGCTTCAGGTACCCAGAAAAAGCATCCAGAAAGGCATGGAGAGAAGCAGCCTGGGTGGGAAGAAGGGACAGCACTTTAGAGTCAGAGCCAGAATCCCACCAGGACACTGCCTCTTCCATTCTGGGACTGACATCACCGACCTCATGAGGTCACTGCAATGATCAAATGAGATAATGCAGGTGTTGTGCCAGGGTCTGGTATTTAGCAAACTCTCCAAAGTAGCTTTTGTTATTATTCTTTTTTCCAAGAGGATGAAAAGTAGCATACATTGCATGTATTACACACCCCCAGCCCTGAAATGAGCTCACACGAGCCTCGTACCAATCCTTCGGGATGGTTTCTATCATTAACCGCAGCTTTCTAGAGTCCAGAAAGGTTGACACCTACCCAAGTCCTCAGATACTGAGTGGTGGAGACAAGATCTGAAGCCCTCTCTGCTGGTGCTGAAAGTCTATCTTTCTGCACCATGTCTACCTGTTTGAAAGGATCCTTTGGGCACCTTCACCTTTGATGACCCATTTGCTGCTGACACCGTGAGGAAACGGATTGGAAGCCACTTCTGAATGGCTTTACCCCACTCCTTTTTGAAACAGCCTCCTGACTCCTGTCTGAGGGAGGGTATTGAGAACTGGAAAGGACTGTCTAGAGTTGCCCCTGAGTGACTAGGTACAGGAGAGTCCAGACTGAAATGGGGTATCAAGACAGGGTCCTCCCCTCTCCCAGGTCCCCTGAGGGAACCGGCCCCTGTAAGTATGCTGCGTTTGGGGCTTGTGACTTCCTATTTGCTCTCTGGGGCTCACTCTGCTCCATCTCTCTTGGCGCAGAGCCAGGGGTGGATTGTGGAAAGACAAAAATGTGGACAAGTCTGAATGGAGCCCCCCCTCCAATGGTCACACCCCCCAGCCCCAATTCAGTTAAAGATTGCAGGAAGTGGTTTGTCCGTTTAGAAGTCATCTCAGCCCTGGGGCCCTTCTGAGAAATGAACTTGCAGTTCTCTAAAGATAGATTGCGCAAAACAGGAGGGGGCAGCCCCCAAGGACCCTCCAACAGCAATTCTCCTGAGGACTTCCAGTGAGCTCCTCCAGGGCCCTCCCGCCCTCCCCACCCC